>JAWPHD010009277.1:47500-105561 GCA_037043455.1 Cyrtodaria siliqua
TAATATATGCGATATATATATATCTAAACAGCGCAAATAATTACAATACTGATATGTTTACGGACACCAGGTTCGTATATGTGACCTGCGAAATACCATATCTCTATTAATAAAAAGATAATCGGTTTAAGATAAAAGGACAGCAATTCTTTCGACAATCCTATAATATAAAAAAATGTGTATTCGTGTTTCATACTTTAAATTAAGAAAATAAACTAATATAAATGAGAACATTTATTAGGAAATTTTGTTTCACGTTTCAAATTAATGAAAACGAAGTATTATCTAGCTTTTCGTATCACTCGTTTACAGCTTGATTGTAGTTGTTTCCTAGAAATATAGTCCGAATATATAATGGCCCTACTGCGTCACTTATTTCTGGTGTTATGCGCAATTTTTGATATAAACTTTTGTTCAAATTTTGCTTTCTATTTATTACACATTTGACTTAGCCTTTGTTCTGTGCTGTTGGTGGCCGTAAAAAGTTGCACCGACTACACATCTGTAGCGGTATTACTTACTGATCCTTTCGGATCACCAAGCCCAATCTATGTAGCTTTAAAGTAGAATACCGCTTAAGAATGTGCTAGTGGGCGTCAGAGGTGTTGCACTTAATATTACATCTCATGAACAGACTCAGTAAAACTTTTTTCTCTTTTTTGTGTTTCTAGTTTAACCAGATCTCATTGTCAGTATGTAGAAAGATGTTTAACTTATAACGTAACACTTTTGTTTAAGATGTTACTTTTCAGCGGAAATGGTTATCATAAAACATGCGTGATTTAATGTTGTGAAACTGTTATTTAGAACATATGCATCTCAAAATAAGCTGCAAGTTCACGTAGTTCGCTTTAAATTACATTTTTAATTAGGAACCCACTAGTTTCCAATTTTAAACTATATATTTCTATCGCCGTAGTGTTTTATCTTAAACCAAATAATGTCACTAAATGCATATCGTAATTGTTTAACCTGTGTTTGAAATTTAAATATGATCGTATGTTTTATTTTAATTCAAAATAACAATGTTGAATTCGAAGTTCGAGACAAAAAATGAATAGTTATCGTTGCTGTTTTATCACATACCATATAAAGATCTATTTTGGTTTGTTGTTTTTTCATCATTATTTGCAAATGTGTGTGTTTTGCCCCTAAATCTTAAATTATATTTTTTTTCATTTACTTTAAGTAATGACAATTATTTTTTATAGAGGAGGACGTCATAACAATGCCTGCAGTAGATGTTTCGAACTAGAAGTTTGTATAGAATTAATAATTTTCAAAGTTTTAGTTCAGGTCAATTTTGCTGAAATCGTGAAAACCTTAAACGACAGCTTACAAGCATTGGTTTTTAAACATGTTTTGCCGTTGCTTTTTATAATTGAAGATGTTTGCTTCAAAATATCATTCTTTACCATTTTACAAAATACTGATGCAGCAAAACTAGGAATCACAAAATAGGTCATTATGTTTTATATCGGAAGAAACAGTAGACTTGACATTAAAATGAACATATCAATATGCTTGAATCTGGTACAAAATGAAAGTGTTACGTTATAAGTTGAACACCTCTCGCATTAACATGGAACTCATATCGCAATCAGTTTTTTTAGACCGAAATAAAGTATACCCTTGTTTACTGTCCATTAAGACACCTGAATCCCCACGCCCGTATTTATTTAATGTACATTGTTAAACTCCGTTTGTGCCCGACCTGTTGGAAAACACTACTAATAGAAATGCTGACAAGTTCGAGTATTACTTAAGTAGTTAGTATCAAGTGTGTTTAAATGAAGAGTTTGGCGGGAAATGTAAAAAAAAGTGTTTTCCCCAAGAACCATTTTTATATAATGTGACATTAAGTTTTTCTGAAATAATCATTATAATCATCGCGTTATTTAAGAAATAGAACATCGTTTACTGTGAATTATCATTTAATATATCACGGTTTGGAGTTCAATTGTAAATTATAGATAATTCACCGTAAGCGATGTTCTATTTCTATTCTAATACACCTAAAATGTGAAAATAACGCACACATCTGAACTATTTCGCAATGCTTTGCTTACTCTCCTAACGTTGCATACGTTATAATGCGTAATGCTTATTCTCCTAACGTTGCAAAAATTACAGTGATATATCGTTCAATATAACGAGATATTTTAAACTATGCTATATAGTGCGGGTGTATTAGAATTTAAAGTAAAGTCCCTGGGGTGAAAATTAGCCCCGACCCGGCGTCATACGTTTGTATGTAGAAATATAAGGGCAAACTGTAGAAAGTCCGTGTTCTTATAGCTAAACTATCTTGTTATCCAGACAGTCTCCGTGTCCACAAATGTCCGAAATATGGCATCTGTATTTGTGGTTGAATAATTAAATACTTACAGTGTGTTTAAGATAAATAACGCATAACTTATGCATTACTTACGTAATGTATACTGTTGCATGCATTTGTTACTCAAGATAACATCTAAACTGTTTATATATTATATATGTATTATTTATAGTTTAAATTTGTTTTTTGTAAATATACCACGTTCGGTTTTGCGTTATTAGAAATCAAGGTTCCAACTATAATGCTCGCTAAATTCTTCAAGAGTGCATTTTGTTCCTTCCAACCACTATTTATTGAATTGATATGTTGAATGAGATATGGAACTTGATAAATGAATATTGGTAAAGCTGATACATATGTTGTGTTTCAACCTATGGCACAGTCAGGTATAGTTGATGACATGATTTACTAATATTCCTTCTACTGTTAGGCGCCATATAACCTTTCATGTGTTCGTGCTCCGTAAACCCCAATGCAGTTACTGTAACTATCGAAACCAGGCAGTCACATGTATACACACGTATATATATGCCTTGAGCCAGGACCCCAACATTTTGATATTGTAACCAACTCAGGAGACAAATTCTTACATATCTTTTTGAAGAGAGCAATGTATTTTGGTTACATTTTTCAATAATAGCAATCTGGAACAGGTAGCTTATAAAAGAAAAATCGAACATTAACATGTTATCATTGTAGCGCTTTCATCTAATTGTTTGATGTTCATTTTTGCATGTCATGCTTATGTAAATAATTATTAAGATGTTTTTAAAAGATGCAATTAAATTTACAATTTATTTAGTTATATAATGAGCAAATAAGCACTGTTTATCATAGAATTTTGTTTAAAATCTTTATGTTGCTTCATATTGTAAGTCAATTTACCCCACGCACTACTGACAATTTTTTATGCATTTCTTTTAATCGATATTGTTTACATTGTATGTGTAAACTTATAAGAATCACTAGTTTACAACCTTTCTACGATGATTTAAATGATATTATTATATAAAGTAGGGATTTTTAGGATAGATTAATGAAATGATGTACTTTTCAACGTTCAATCATTCATGGTACTGCATATATTTGTTCAGTGATACGCACGCTGAACTGGAAGTAGAAGCCTTCCTTACAGTAACTGCAACATCAATATTATTAAACTTTTCTGATATAGACATCAATTGCAAAAAAGACACAAACTGTGCAAAGGATTCTAGAAATGTGCGGTTTTACGCTTTTCGTAACATGTAAAGATACAGAAATTTACTAACCATGCTGTTTAAGATCCAACATGGACTAGTGGATGTAGACACAAACCTGGTAATGCTGAACAACAGGCACATCAGAAGTCCCCGGCGACTATATCAACCTATTTCCCAGACGGATATACAAGTACTGCTTTTACCCACTGGAATCTTCGTCCAGCCCAAACCATCGACACCGACACTGTAGAGGTATTCAGGGCCAGGCTTATCTTCTACATCCATTTGTAATTCTTACAGATGGTGGGAGGTAAACAGTACTGATTCTACTCCATAACAAAAACATCGTCATACATAGCCTAAAATGTGCCGAAAAATCTCCACGCATGCACAACTTCATCAACTAAATCACCCATATTTGAACAATTTGCATTGTAACACAGAGACAGAGAAGATCATCTGTTTTTGTTGGGCTAGCTCGTTTAAATCACAGGGTAAACCAAATTATATGAAGAATACAACCATTTAATCGGGTAAGTATTCACTGTTAGATTTACAGATTTATACTTAATAAGCTATGTCTACTACAGTTAAGAGTGCACATTTGTATTGCAAACACCTACAAATAAACAGTATAACCTTAAAATGCCTTCTTTTTATTCCAAGAAGTGAAAATGCTGTGGTCTTCTTTGTGGTTTTTGTTCATGGATGTGTTCAATATGCGATTTGTAAACATCGTTAAAATAGACATATACTTACGTTTTTAATTATTAAAGTCTTATAATGTACTACCTTATCAAAAATCCCATTCTTAATAAATATTGCAACTAAATTTAAAGTGATCTGAAGTATACGTTTAGATTATTTTATCTGATATATATATTACTTACAATGTGTACGTATTTGAAAATATAACTTTCGATTTTGAGATATTTAAGTTTGATGTTTTTTGTTTCCCTCTGTGTTTAATTTCAAGTATATTTGTACAAAATGTGTTTGATCTGATGTGCTTATTTATAAAATAAAGCATGTGATGTTATAGATCTACATACTTATTTTATAAATTGGCTAGATTGGGATATGCTTTATTTGTTAATTAAAATTGATACGAAGGTTTTAACTAATACACTAGCAATATAGTTAATCTAAAAATCTATGTTTTGCACATAACTATCGGAGCACTTTATGCTATTGCAAAGGATTGAACAAAACTTTTACAAAATATGTATTTGGAACGAAAGTTCAAATGAAATACGTAAACTCACCGTATAAAACCCCAGCGGCCTTATATTGCCACTGACCGTTCCAAGGCGGTAGCCCAGTTGTCAACCCTTTTGTGTTTGTGATGTCTAAGTTGGCATTTTGTTCATCTTTATAATTGTTCTTTGTATTTGTGTGTATTTGTGGTTGACTGTCGTCTTTGAATGCTACTTTTCCTGTTCGATCTTTATATCTATATTTGCAATATAATTGCTTTGTATCTTGTATATTAACAATTGCATTGCCTTTGTCATTGTCCACCAGTCACTACCAAAAGAGATTCAGCTTTCCTTTGGACATTTTAAATACTCATAACACAAATGTATAGGTGGCATACTGTACTGCTGTACGCTAGTTATTGATTAAAGCTTGAACACCTTTTATAATAGATTCAAACCACAGAGATATAATGTCTGTACGTTTTCAGGTATTCAATTGTTTTTCTAAAGGTATTTAAGCCTTTTTGCCACTGACCGTTCCAAGCTGGCAACCGATTGTGAAAACTTGTATTTGTGTGAAGTCTCCTATTCTAAGATTTATATCTCCAATTGTCATTTGTTTGATGTGCGTGTTTTTGATTGGCTGCTGTCATGCTTTCAGTGATTTGATTGGCTGCTTTCATGCTTTCAGTGAATGCTACAATTCATGTTCGGCTTTCCTATCTACTTTTAAAGTTTTAGCTTTGCATGTGGTAGTTTAAAAAACGAAATGTGAAGTAATAAGGGAGACAGTGCAAATACTGCTATCATATGTATTGTAACTTGATGTGAGCATGGTGAGGATGGTGTTGTTTTAGGTAATATTCAACACATTTAAAGTTATGTATGACGGTCGATTTATTTTGTGATAGGGGCAGACCATCCACTTTTCCTGTGTAGAACCAGTACTGTACACCTCCCGCCATCCGTAAGAACACAGTAGGAAATGGGATAAGAGAGAGAGAGAGAGAGAGAGAGAGAGAGAGAGAGATTTATACCACACACATAATAGGTTTCACAAACACTATACCCTGAACTGATTTTGATTACAATGGAGAAGAGTATAATAATTAGTATACAGTGCTAGAAGGGAAAAATAATAAACTTGTTCAGAGGATACAAAACATACACTAAATTAACAATACAAACAAGCAATACACTAGAGCAACACAAATACTATCTGAAATTTACATATTACTTACATACGCGTTTTAAGTTTAAACATATTTTATTGCAAGGTGATGCACACAAAAGAGTTGGATCACATCTTCTACCATCATAAAATGGTAACCTCAATTTCGAGAAAAGCATGCGTACTTGTACTTCTGAAAATAGCTGTGCGCTATACATTGTGTTATTATAACCTCGCAAACTAAGGGAATATATACACTCACTGATTCTAACATATACAAATGTTTCTTGTTTTTGTCATATGTGTTTCTATACGAACGAAAATGATTGACTACCATGCAGCTATCACAATGTTACCAGTAACATCCGTTGTGATTATGGGATATGAGAATGTCAACATATAGATTATGATGTTATTTATAACAATTATCAATTATGAATTATTCTGTTATCTCGTGGTTGCACCCGTCCTTGAATGTATATACCTCAAAATAATAAAAAAGAACAATACTAATTAAACTCAATCTTTAATATTCTGCATGTCATATCCATATCAAAAGTTAATAATTTTGGGTCAAGTAGCAATTGTTAAATAATAGATTTAAGGGTGCCCTCTGCTGAGGTTTTGGATTTTTGCACTTCCGGAAATTTACATTTGTTATATTTCAAAAATTATAATAAAACTGGAAAAAATAATTATACAGTAACAAACTTATGCCCAATAGGGATATTTTAGTGCAAAAAAAATATAAAAAAATTAGATTTTTTTTTTGACCTCACATGTTGTGCCCAAAATTGACAATTTTTAACATAAGCCAAAATGGGGGGTAGGGGTACAAAAGATGGTATTTCTCAAAAACCATTTAAGATATTCACTTAATTTAAACTTTATTACAAAGACATGTGTTAGCATATACATAGACAGGAATAAAAAGTATTTTCCTATTATTTGTTACAGACCTATGCCGTTATATGTCAGAGCTCGTCGAAATCTAAAAAAGCACATTTTTTTCTCAGTTTTTATTGAATATCTTTCTTATATGCACACCGACCCCCAATTTTTATTTTTTCATTCTGATACTCAGGTCTTGTATATATTGTAGACAAAATATCTCAAAAAGTTATCTGTTCCTTTATCATGAAAAATTTATGGATCACAAATTTAAAAATGCAATTTATAGTAAACTGGGTGGGGTAATGACAAGGGATGTACTAATTTTTCAGATGGTGATAAAAATACCCCAACCATTAATTTTTCGTCCTAAAGTATGATCTATTACATTAAAAAAGACGGAAAATCGATACCTGTTCTGCAAACCACACTACACACATGTAAGTTGCCATACACAATTTGCAGCTGATTCAGAATTTAAAACCGCACTGTGAGAGTGTATTACTAAAGATTAATTTTGCGAAAAAGTTAAATCACCGACCCATCATTATTTTTCCAGAAACTAACTAGTAATATGTAAGTCTTCATAAAAAACAGGGAAATAAAAATTCTATCTGTTCTGATATTCACCAGAGGGCACCCTTAAAGATAAACACTGCAAAAAGACAGTAAAATGTTGAATAATAGCACAATTAAAATATGACACAAATCAAAACGTGTTCCTTCAAGTATTTTGAGAAGTATACATTGATATTGCATATATGGTGTAAACACTGTGTTTAGGAAATGATTACCAACTTTTAGATGGTTAATTAAGTACTTTCAATATCATTTATTAGATTTCAATCTATGCAAACGTAAAATTGTACTATATATAGCTTTTCACAGTCGTTTAATGATACCATTCAGTATAGTATATTGAATTGTAGTAAAATTAGATTAAACTTTACAACATATTTATGTCTTTGGTTTTTTATATTTTTCGTTTATCAGCACTTGTTGTAATATAAAGAAATATAAAAAGATCGGACAGGGAAAGTAGCATTCAAGGAGGACAGTCAACCACAAAACACAGAAACAAACACGCAAACAGACAAACAAGAAGGCAAACGTAAGAATAAATGCAAACGACTTCCCAAACACAAAAGTGTTGACAATAGGGCTACCGCCTTGGAACGTTCAGTGCCAAAGTAGGTCACTGGGGGTTTAAACCGGTTCTAGGGTGTACCAAACTTCACACTTACCCTACCGTCATCCCATTAAAACAGGACTGTGTAAATAAAGAAATCCCCACCATGATCTAATCTCTAATATTAGAGAATATACTTCTTTAAAAAGCTTTACATCTAACTGCGTTAAATGGCTGAAAACACAATCATAATGTAATTATTGTAAAAGTATTGTTATGTTTGGCAGTTTTAGATAATTATTGACATCTTGTGTACTGTGTGGTACTTTATTATGCACACCACCACCTCAAACCATGTATATAATTATGTATATATATTAAGAATGATGTGTGCATATAGTTGTAAATGTGTGTGCATGTTTGTGTATTTGCATTTGCATATTGTAAAGGAAATATCACTGTTTTGTTATATATGTTTTACATTGTACATGTATATGTATTACTTTGCAGAGGGCCCCAAGGGAGATTAGTGTTGGCTAATTGGGTCACCCTCTATAAATAAAGACATTCATTCATTCATTCATTCATTCATTCTAACCAACAAGGCAGCATCAATAGGCAATATAAGTAAAACACAAATATGCTCGTGTAAATATATTACAAAAAAGCAATAGCCTAGAAAGCCACAATGAAGATACTCAATGACTTGGCAGAAGCCAGAGCAACAAGAGAATAAACCATCAAGGGCACGACAAGACAGATCATAGACAAACATCAAACGCCACAGTCCCAATGGGCTTTAGGTAGGCGTCATCATAGGGTCCACAGCCTGTCCGGTCATCGTACAATTAAAGAGAAAAGCATTGTGGCGAACTGAAAAAGGGTCCACCATCAAGCATGCAGCACGTTGCAAAATGATAGGGGCATAACTTCTTTTGATAAACTTTTTAACAAGTTTAACAAAGATAGAATGAAAGTGATCATGACCAAGAATCTTTCGAAGTTGATAAATCACATCACCATAGAAGTCAGGTTGTGATAGTCCTTGTCGCAGAAGAGTCCTTATATTACTTTTATATTTGGAAAGAAGATCAGGTTACGATAATCAAATTTTGCGAAGGTTTTACGAAGTTTATAATAACGATAACCTTAACTGAGTAGCATTTTAGTTATACAAAAATTACTAATATTAAAGTCCTCAACTCGAGTACAAGCTCTTGCAAAACGAATAAAGTGAGATACATACACCCCATAAAAAGTTGCTCCGGGAACATCCCCATCCAAATGGGGATAATTAACAATATCAAAATTAAAATCATCTCTCTTGTCATAGATTTTGCTAATTATTTCACCATTTTCAATCGAGAGATCTAAATCAAGAAAAGAAGCTTTATTATCAGATATATTAGTTTTGTTAAGCTGAAGTTCTTTAGGATAAATACTATTAACCATAGTTGGAAAGAAAGGGTTGTCAATGTTCAATATGCCATCCAGATACCGAGAGGTGTCATTAAAGGCTTCAATAACATCTACCTGGGTATCTGGTGAAAGACTCAACATGAAATCTCTTTCATAGCAAAATAAAAACAAATCTGCGACAAGTGGTGCACAGTTCGTACCCATAGGATACCAACAATTTGTTTATAAACGGTGGTTCCATACCTGACGAAAATATTATCTAATAGGAAGATGAGTGCTTCACAAACTTCATAGCAAGTCCACATAATATAATTGTCTAAACTGCCGTTAGTAAAAAATGCTTTAATATTATTACATGCCAAAAAAGTAGTATATTCTGTATCGAATGTTTTTTGAATAAGAGAAATTAGCTTGTCTTTAATCAAGTGATGTGGTAAGGTTGTATATAGAGTAGAGAAGTCATGCTTATTGATGAAACTTGACCTTTATTGTAAATTGTATCAAGAACGTCTCCTGAATTTTTTATAGACCAAATAAATTAATCCCAGAGTTTTCATAAGTTTTATCACAGTATGGTTTAACGTGATCTTTAACGGCAGTTAGACAAGAAGTTAAAAGTTTGGAAATGTTTGTTGTGGTGCAGGCACTAGCATTAGAAATAAAACGAGCCTTATAAGGATTTTATGTAATTTAGGAATCCAGTACATGATAGGCAGTTTATTTTGCTTATCGTTTAAACCATCCTTGAAAGTAACGCACCGAGTGATATGTGCGGAAACAACATCATCCTCAGTAGAATTAACTGGAGTATACGAATTGGTGCTGCCGAGTTCCAGAGATAAAACATTGACGTAATGTAGGCGTCAAACAATAATTACATTATTAGCTGCTGTATCTGCAGGAACTAAAACAAATTTATTATGAAATTCCTGAATTTCCGATTTTAAATTACGAAAGGAAAACCTAGGTTTCGGAGGAAGTAAAGAGGGGTTAGCATTATAAAAGTTAATACGTGTATTTTTAATTTTAAGAATTGACTTCTTCCAAGTAGAAAGCGAGTTTGGGTCCGCATCTTCTCTATGACACCATTTAATACTAAAATCTTCAATAGAGTGGGCGATCTGGGCACAGCAGGCATTAAAATCAATAGCTGAAGGTAATCTATATTTAGGACCTTTCGAAAACAAATGCCGAATACGTTTATCAACACTATCAAAATTACCGGTGATGACATGATCAGCTGTAGCATAGCAAAATTTAGATGTGTTGCATTTACATTCCTTAGGAGTATTATGTACTATATCAAGGTCAGAAACTATTTTGTTGTAGTTGAAAATAATATGTCTAATAGGCTTATTATACTTATAACAAATTACAGGACTTTCGAAATTTTTGAAATATTTCGGAATAGAATCAACTACATGAGTATCTCGAAAAAAACTAGGCATGTCAATAAAATCAATACCTTTAATATTATATAGGAGTTTTAGAAAATGCCTGACTTGATCAGATTCCTTGTCAATATGGGGTCGGAGAACATGTTGTGTGTAGCTTTGACACTAATATAATAATCGTCTGAGAATACACATTTCTATACATTTTCAGCATGGATTCAAATCATTTAAGCAAGTTACACAGTCAATGTCGAGTTGTAGTTTAGGTGTTTAATTGGCTCGGGCAATATTAATTACAATACAACTGCTATCTCAGTGTAAGTTGAAACGTGTAAAGCAAAAAATCAAAATTGAGATAGCAATCAACGGTTCATCTTGCATGACTACTGATGACGATATTACTTTACAAGCTCACAGGGCAGATTCTCCATGCATGCCATCTCCGTTCAGCTTGCTGTCTGCAATATATATAATAGAAACATTATACTTTAACTTAACTATACAAATGTGATTGTGTCACCATTGGCTCTCTCGCTATTTAAACTGAATAAAATGTATAGTCAAGAACGCATTATTAAGATTGTATTCGCCGTGAGGAATCAATAATAGTATTTTTAAGCAGAGTTAGAAGGATTATTTCAACAACATATTTACAATTTATTTTGTAAATTAAAATACAAACACAAATTAATACATATTATCAATTCATACACATGCTATAGAACAATTCACACGAACCCCTATCTAAAAACCGAGATACAGACATTTTCAAGAAGTATATTGTTTAAAGCTGCTAAAGCTGTTTAATGCCAATGGGCGTGCACCTAAATAAAATGGGTGGGGTGTAACGATTGGTTTACTACACAAATCATTTGTGTTAAACTTGGTTGGAAACCCGTATATAAAGAAAGTTTATAGCGAACTGTTTCACTTCCTTACATGCGATCGACGAAGCAACATCAAGCAAGTACATCCATTCAATGAAACAAACTTTATTATCTGTTCGATACGAACCCATGACCTCTAGATTGGCAAACCGTATGTTTTTTCCACTGGCTGTATAGTCACCTGATCAATATAGACACTTGTATTGACGTAGTAACATAGTGTTAGCATTGTGGACGTTATCCTTTCTTCAATAGTTTTCTTCGATCAAGTGATTTAATGCGTTTTTAAGAACATACGTATACCATACTTACGTGCATAATAGATCATGGGAAAAGCTCCATTAAAGTACGCATTTTCAAACATAAACATTTTATAAACTGAAAAATATAATCTGCATGTTTTGATGAACATAAATATATAGATCAAATCAAAAGAAAAGTATCAGCTGGTATATAGCCTTATGTCAAAACGTACACATTGTCCAGCCTTAGGTATTGAGTTCACATCCTTTGTTATGGCAATCTTACTGAAGAATGAGACTAGTATTTCTTTATAAGTATATGAGGCTCCTTAACGTTAGATTTCATAGCTATCAATCTGTTATGCTCTTAATTAATGAAGGATGTACAATTAAAAAAGCGAAAAATAGCAATGTTAATTCTATCAAGGGCATCAACTCTAAGTCGATCAGGAAAAGTAGCATTCAAAGAACGACAATCAACCACAAACACACACAGAAACAAAGAACAGCTTTAAAGATGAAACAATGCAAAATAAAACATCACAAACACAAAAGGGTTGACACTAGGGCTATCGTCTTGGAACAGTCAGTGGCCTAGAAAAGGCCGTTGGGGGTTTAAACCAGGTTATAGAGTGCACCAAACCTCACTCGTACCCTATTGTCATCCCAATAAATTGGACAGTGTAAATGAAGATATCCCCGGCAGGTTAAAATCTCTAACAAACAAGGCAGCATTAATATGCAATATAAGTAAAACACATAAATGATCATATATATATATATAATATAATAACAACAAAAGCTTAGAAAGCCACAAAGTAATTATTCAATGACTTGGCAGAAGCCAGAGCAACAAGGGAATAAACCGTTAAGGGTATGACAGAACAAGATTAACGACAAACATCAATCTACCGTCCTATAAGGATTTAGGTAGACGTCATCATAGGGTCTACAATTTGTGTCTGCTCAAACTTGGATGGTAATAGGACTTGCATGAAGAAATGAAGGGGCTAAAGTGTTAAATGTGGATGATTGATGAAATTTTATTTTAGTTAATTTTATTTAGAAATTACGTCTCGTCGGCTCTCGCTGGATACATGGACTATTCTATGGACCAATATATTTCACATAAAAAACAAAATAACTCTGAGTAAAACCATTACAAACGTTTCGAATAAAAAGGGCACAATTTCTGCCACATAAGTATTCTTTCTGACATTATGTTCACTTCAAATGTGATGAATTACTGTCATGTACAATATGGTTGACATTGCTCATGCCTTAAAAATGTATTTGGTTAAAAATTTCTGTTGACCATATCCCAACCATTTTGATATTTGTTTATAAAGATGGTCGACCAATAGTCTTTAAATGAGTTTCTCACTCAATCATGCAATGTTGCTTTTAATCGAAAGATTGGACTTACAAGGTTTACATTTAATATGTTATTTTAATACAAATAAATATTGAAAAGGGGATCCATTGTAAGCAACAAATAGCAAGAAGCCCATTGGCAAGATGGCCTGTATCGCTCTACTGGAGTATGTGCTTGGGTTGGGGAATATTACTTGCTGTGGTACTTATGACAAAACCCTTTGCCTTGCATTGAGCAAAATGGCAGTCGAACATATAAATTACTGCAAGTTTCAAAAGTTGTAACCTTGCAGAGGGCCCCTTTACGCTAGAGTAACAAAACCCGTTCTGTAAATGCATTCACATTTGGACAATATATTTATTTGGTTGTGTTTTTTACCCGATTACCCCTAGGGTCCACAGGACGGAATACGAAGGCTTATTGTGCATCTACACATCCTTAACTAAAAAATACACCAAATATGAACATGAAATCTCAGCTGATATGGAGGAAGTAAACGCCATAAGATGGAAAGTCCAGTATAATAAATTACTAAGTTCCCCGAACTGTACCCCTGTAAGGCCATAACTCTGCTGTTACTGTTCCGATCTGGCTGGTTTTCGAACTTTTCCGAGCTTTCATTGATATTAACAAGCTGGTAAAGATTAGAAAACGTTGGATAAAAATGAAGGCCATATCGTCTTAACAAGGCAAACTACAGCAATTTTACTAAATCAAGAGCCATAACTCGTTTCACGGCAGTACCCCCTTTATGTTTGTGATTTCATATCATTGCTTGTATTCATGTTTGTATATGTTGTTTGTTTCTCTGCGTGTTTGTGGTTGACTGGTCCTTGAATGCTAAATTTCCTGTTCGACTTGTATATCTGCCTTTCAGTATACACATGTCAAGGCTTCGGTCATCGAACAATCAAAGACGAAAGCATAGTGGCGAACTGCAAATGGGTCAACCACTGAACATGCAGTGCGTTGCAAAATGGTAGTGTAATACCCGCTTTTGGTAAACTTTAATAAGTTCTTATTTACACTGTATACAACCTTACCAAACAACCTCTTGAAAACTCAAGCATTTTATTCGTATTCAAATGGCACTTTCTAAAGAAACACCTACATGTGAAACCTGTAAAAATGTTAAAGCTGTTTTGTTCCCAACAGACATTTCGACAATAACACTAAAAGTATGCTAACTTTCCAAGAAGTTTGTTAAGGCATAATCATATTAAATATATTTTCGTCAGATATGGATCTACAGTTTATAAACACGTGTTGCAATCCCAACGGATACGTATTTTGCACCTCTTGTCCTAGATTTGTTTTTTGTAATTCTAATAAAGGAGAAGATATTTAAGATCGAGTCTTTCGTCAGACACTCAGGCAGATTTCATCACAGACTTTAATAACACCTCCCAGTATCGGGATGCTATACTGAACATTGGTGGATGTATGGGTGTGTGGGTTGGGTGGGTGTTTGTGTTAGTTTGGATGTGTGGGTGGAGAAAAAAGACTGATTCTGTTTTCGCCACTCGTACGGAAAGTGGCGCAAATTACTATATATAGACGAATAGACGATAAGTCTGTGCTCGTGAGAAAGTGAGGTGTGTCCGAAACTGTCAAAAGGTAAATGTGTCTGGCAGTCACAAATGAATATTATATACATATACTGAAAATATTCCAAAGATTACACAGCCATTTATTTAATGTTTATCATCTGCATGACCTTTACCCCGTTATCGTGGGTTGGTAGGGAAGTAGGAACACAAGAAACAAGGTGTTGGCTTAAAATTACCTATGGTTGTAAATAAAACAAAGTTCAAAACATTCTTACAGGTGGTGTATGGCTATAACACTTGCAGCTGTTACAGCCATCGAAGTACCACTCGCCAAAACATACAAATCGTCCATGGCAGTCGACACACGGTTCTGTAATTAAAACGTTTAATGGTTACACCCGGTCAAATGGTACCAAATGTTATGTTTATAAAGGTACGGTAATTTCGCTGCTGACAGTCAGCTTAAACAGTTTATTTATATGTTTAAATGAGATATGTTATACAATGAAAGGATAATTTTTAAATTGAAATTGTATTTTAAATATAAATTTTTTTACTGAACTACTGCAGTATTATCTTTAATCTTATCAAATTAAGTCACTTTATTGCTCATTTATTTTCATCAGTAAATGTTAATATTCGAAATCTTAGATACTTTAACTTTAGCATAAAGTCGAATGAGTGATGTTGTTCGTTACGTTTATTTTAGAACTGCGCCCATCTTGTAAATGCAGTAACAAAACGTCGAACGAGTGGACGGACAGAAAGACTGATGGACGGTCGGACGGACGGACAGACGGAAAGAAAGACAGCCAGACAGACATACAGACAAACAGACAAATGCATGAACTTACTGGGATCAAATCGCCCATCTTCAAAAATAAAACCATTTCAGAATGAACATGTATGGCGTAATATATGTTATGCAATGAGAATATATAGTAATCTAAATTTCCCCTTTCCCCTATTTTTCTTTTATTTTATATGTATAGGCAATATGTTTTTGTTTCAATTGCCGATAAATATATGTGATCTGAAATGTTTTTCATTCGCTATAAATCATGTTTATATGCATCAGACAAATTATTCGATAGCCTTTGCTAAAAAAAGAAATATAAAAAGATCGGACAGGGAAAGTAGCATTCAAGGATGACAGTCAACCACAAAACACAGAAACAAACACGCAAACAGACAAACAAGAAGGCAAACGCAATAATAAATGCAAACGACATCACAAACACATAAGGGTTGACAATAGAAATATAAAAATATCGGACAGGGAAAGTAGCATTCAAGGAGGACAGTAAACCACAAAACACAGAAACAAACACGCAAACAGACAAACAAGAAGGCAAAAGCAATAATAAATGCAAACGACATCACAAACACAAAAAGGGTTGACAATAGGGCTACCGCCTTGGAACGGTCAGTGGCAAAGTAGGCCACTGGGGGTTTAAACCGGTTCTAGGGTGCACCAAACCTCACACTTACCCTACTGCCATCCAATTAAAACAGGACAGTGTAAATAAAGAAATCCCCGCCATGATCTAATCTCTAACCAACAAGGCAGCATCAATAGGCAATATAAGTAAAACACAAATATGCTCGTGTAAATATAATACATAAAACAATAGTCTAGAAAGCCATAATGAAGGTACTCAATGACTTGGCAGAAGCCACAGCAGTAAGAGAATAAACCATTAAGGGCACGACAAGAAAGATCATAGACAAACATCAAACGCCACCGTCCCAATGGGCTTTAGGTAGGCGTCAACATAGGGTTAACAGTCCGTCCGGTCATCGGAAAATTTTACAGGAAAGCATAGTGGCTAACTGTAAAAGGGTCCACCACCAAGCATGCAGTACGTTGCAAAAGTATAGGGTCATAACCTCTTTGATAAACTTTTTAACAAGTTTAACAAAGATAGTATGAAAGTGATCATGACCAAGAATTTTACGAAGTTTATAAATCACATCACCATAGAAGTCAGGTTGTGATAGTACTTGTCGCAGAAGAGTCCTTAAATTACTTTTATATTTGGAAAGAAGATCAGAGTTACGATTATAAAATTTTGCAAAGGTTTTACGAAGTTTATGGTAACGGTAACCCTGATTGAGGAACTTTTTAGTTATACAAAGATTACGAATATTAAAGTCCTCAACTCGAGAACAAGCTCTAGAAAAACGAATAAGTTGAGACACATACTCCCCATAAGAAGTTGCTCGGGGAACATCCCCATCCAAGTTGGGATAATTAACAATGTCATAATTAAAATCATCTCTCTTGTCATAGATTTTGCTAATTATTTTACCATTTTCAATCGAGAGATCTAATTCAAGAAAAGAAGCGATATTATCAGATATATTAGCTTTGTTAACCTGAAGTTCTTTAGGATAAATATAATTAACCGTAGTTGGAAAGAAAGGGTTGTCAATGTTCAATATGTCATCCAGATACCGAGTGGTGTCATTAAATTCTGCCTGGGTATCTGGTGAAAGACTCAACAAGAAATCCTTTTCATAGCAATATAAGAACAAATCTGCGACAAGTGGTGCACAGTTCGTACCCATAGGGATACCAACAATTTGTCTATAAACGGTGGTTCCATACCTGACGAAAATATTATCTAATAGGAAGATGAGTGCTTTACAAACTTCAAAGCAAGTCCACTTAGTATAAATTGTCTAAACTGCCGTTAGTAAAAGACGCTTTTATATTATTACATGCCAAAAATGTAGTATTTTAAAATACCGGAAAGGATTACTTATATTATATGTTACTAAAATTTAAACCAGTATTTTATGATTCTTATATATCGTGATATGTAAACAGGGTATCTACCTAATTCTCCATATACCGACATCGAAGATGTACTTCTATTAGCTTTAAGTAGTTGCTTACAAAACTTTAAATGAATTCTTTCTATTTGTATCGATTTCGTATAAACTCAAGTTTTGCAACTATAATGTAGAATATATCCTACAAATGCATCAAACAGCGGGTACGTAGTACTTGGTTTTAAGTTGAACTCGCGCGTATTTTCTAAAAGCAAATTAAGTGCTTGCAAGCTTTTACCAACGACATATTCTTGGTTTAAAGCAAAATTTCCAGTAAAGTTAAAAAGTGTAACAAGATAATTAAAATCATTTACAACCTCTAACTGGGAACCATTTTAGGTCGAAACTTCACTGGCCTTTGGAGCCCATTGCTTCCAAATGCCATAACTTGTGTTTTATCACAATTAACTTTCATTTAACTTATTGTGTTATGTTGTGTTGTGTTATGTTGTAATTCTGCAGGTGATTTTCCAAATATTATATATCGTCGGCAGAAATCAACATTATATTGTCTAACTGCAAACCACTGTAAGAAGAGTCTTGAAATTGTAATTCCTTATCTTCCAAAAGCAGAGAAAACATTATAGGTGATATATAGCGAATTTTCGAAAAACTCCGATAACATCTCTCTCTCTCTCTCGCTCTGTCTTAGAACTTAGTGTCTATGAAAAGTAATATTATTAAACTTAAACAAGTATCCTCCGGTGAGAAACAAATGACAAATTTGACTGCAAAAGTTTACTCCAACCACCATAATGTACATGGAAAATAGGCATTTTAACACCTTGAACCACTCAAAATGTCAATTTTTATCGAAAAGGTATGCAATACATTTTTCTTGATATTTCTTTTCCAATGATCTATAGAAATGCATATTTCGCGGTATATCATTGTTGTTGTTGTTTTACAATTTTCTGCGAAATTTAAGTTGTTTGTCCATGCCAAAGCATAAGCCCAAATAAATAATTATGATGATTAAAAAAGGTCACCAACTGTTGATCAGCACTTGAAACTGATATCTGGTTAATTTAGTTAATCACAAAAAGAACTACTGTTAATTCAGTTCTCATTTGATAATTTAGACTTAATCATTTTTTTAATTATGTTTTATTCTGTGATTTGTATTGAATCGAAGAAACAATATAAGACTGCCATAACATCTGAAGTTGAAGACATTGTCACGTATGTTGTTCGATTAAGAACATAGGCAATATAAAGACTTAAGATCAAACTGGTCAACATTATATATATATAAGAAACATTACTTATGGTCACACGGGTTGCCATATTGAGCCGAATCTTTTCGTGTAGAGGCATACGCTGCGACAAAGACAGGCGATACAACTAAAACCAACCACACCATTGTCATCAGTAATCTGTGAATCAAATCGAAATAATTCCCAATCAATTTAATGATATTAATCCAATAAAGAAACGTTCATACTGTTCCTATAACATTCCGAACAATACATAACAATTAACGCGATGACACAATAATAATAGTTATACATTCAACTTAAGGTTAGAGAAATTTGAAGACATTTACTCACCAAAGATTCTTTCCTTCTATCTCTTTCCCTCCTTAGGTATAACTATTTTATTATAGCTGAACCAACTTTTTCATCAAATGAACATCGAGAGATTTTCAACTTTCGTTCAAGATTTGCAATATTGTTTAAGTGATTTCATTAAGTGGTTCAACTTATTTGACTTCCAAATATATGAAAACTAAGCTCCGCCTACCCTACTGCGTGGGCAGGTTGAACTATAAGTCAGTTATAATTCACTTATTCCGGCCTATGTGAGCCTGTATTCCAGCCTTTGTGAGCCTGTACGGCGGTAATCGATAATTTGAGCAAACATGGCGGCGGAATTCAAAATGTGTCATCTGTACATGTCTATATTTTTTATCAGAACGGGCTATTTAATGCAACATTGCAAAGCTGCAAACAACCAAAGCAAAATTTGATTTTTTTTTTAACTTAACAGTGTGCAGATCATATCCTGAAAACATGAAACAATATTTACGAGCATTCGTGTACATAGTCAGTATATGATTGCTCACTAAGAAATAACATTTTGAAGAACATTTCCATCTTCAAACACCACTCATAAAATTTAGGCAATACATTTATTGTTAGGAATAGATTCAATTTAACGCTTTAACACTTTCCTACCCTGCCAGGCGAACTATAACTCGAATTTGTAAGCCTCGATGTACTAGACTGATTCACTGCGCATTTCTCGTTTTTTCAAATTCAAAAGAGCCAGTAAGAAGGTGATCTTACCGAACATCAAAATTGACAACACGTGAAGCGCAATTCATTTGCAAGCATGCGTCTGTCCAAGCGTCTTATCTACGTCCTATAAACATATTTAACAAATTGGGCTTTTATGTACGATACAGCGCTAGTATCGTACATAAACGCAAAACGCAGGTGTCTGGTGTTTTTTTCCAGGGGTGGTATTTTCGAAATTTTCCAAGGAGAGTGGTGTGTTTTCCAGTTTGTGTTTCCATAAGAGGTGGTTTTGAGAGAATGGTGATAAAGAATGGATTTATTTGGATGGGTTAAGGCACCGATTGCCACGGAAGATATTTTTTTTTAATCTACCTAGGTGTTATTCCGTAGATTTTCTAAAGGTAAACGATTTTTCAGGGTGTTGTATTTGCTTTTTACAATATAGTGAGGCGTAGGGAGAGATGGGTGTAGGTGTGATGTGGGTGTATTTTGTAAATAGTGTTAGGGGGAGGGGGTAAGAAATGGATTTCCAGTGGTTCAATGGTGGTATTTTGTGGATTTTCCAGGTAGCAGGATATGAATAAACGCTTTTCCTGTTTTTTAAATTTAGGGATGTATTCTCGGTGTAAAACATCATTTCTTAGAGTCAAGGTCTGGGTGTGGGGGGATCCTATCTAATACTCGTTTATGACTCCACCCCACCGCCCTCCCCTCGCGCCCTTGCAGATTATACAACACGCGTCTGAAAACAATTCCAAATTATCCAGGGGACTGGGCCGTTGTCAAGAAATATTTTCTGTGGGTATTTCCGAGTTTGATTTTTATTAATGATAATCCGTGGGTGTATTTTGTAAATATTCTAGGGGTTCTGGATTTGAAGGAACACTTTTCCAAGGTAGCGTTTGTGTGTTTCTGTAAGGCTATCTTTGAAGGGAAAAAGGGACGGGAGTATTTTGTAGATTTTCTATGTGCGGGGTCTAAATCCGGAGTTGGTATAGGGGCGGGTATTTTGAGCTTAAACATTCTTTCTTATCAGAAGAGGTTCGGCTATTATCTGAAACAGCTCATTTATTCCAAACGGGAGTTCATTTCTGTCAAATTCTCGACGCCACCCTCAATACCCACACCCCACCTCGCACCCTCACGTTTTACAAATAAATATGTGTTTTTTTAAATCACAGATTCAATCTCAAAACATACGCATATACAATCTCCATACACAATCTATAAATAGATGCACACAATTGATATATACATTACAAATATATGTCATAATTTCGAAACCAGGAAGAGCAAAGTCACGGTTAAATTGTTTCATCACCAAAATTACTTGCTTACACTATACTCACTAGTTACATCAGGTAACATTTCAAATTTCTTCCATATATCGTAAATAGTGAATGTATCAAATTCATTAGTAGTACACCACTCCATAACATTACATGTATAGAAAAATATGCGTACATTATACTCGTGTTTGCTTGCAATGATGTTTAGAACATCGTCTTAACATTTTTATATATTTACAAAGGTAATTCCAAGTTGCCATCATATTGCCTTTAGCACTTCATTTCTAAGCAATGATCGATAACTCTGTTGTATATATAGATAGATATGCGTGTTAGAGTTGTTGAACTTCCAAAGTACATTTCATGACCTTCAAAATGTTTTACATTCATGCCATTTCAATCCACTGAAAATAAAACAATATTTACATTCAAATATTTCTTTTAAGAAACAATTGACTCATATACCAGTATTCATTAACAGCGTTTATTTACTAAATGGCATACTTTTTTGTTTAAAAACTATTACATATGTATAAAGGTAATAAACATTAGAAAACTATGTCACAATGTCTAAATCAGGGTCACCAAGTCAATGTTAAATTGTTTTATCACCAAAATAACTTGCTACACTATATTCAATAGTTACTTCAGGTAACTTTTCACATTTTTCAATGTTTCATAAACAGTCAGTGAATGTATCAAATTCATTAATTGTACCCCATTCCATAAAATTACATTTATGCAAAAAATATGCATACATTATACCTGTGTTTGGTTATGTATAATAAGTGTTTGGACAATGTTGCCGGTTTTGGTGTTTAGAATATCGTCTTAAAAGGTTTATATAGTTACAAGGGTGATTCCAAGTTGCCATCATATTGCCTTCAATACTTCTTTTCTATGCAATGCTCAATAACTCTGCTGTATATAAAGACAAATATGTGTATTAGAGTTGTTAACTTCCAAAGTATAATTCATGACCTTCAAGCTGACTGACGCTCTATTTGTGTTCCATTCATACGTTTCAATCCATTGAAAATATAATAATATTTACGTATACATGTTAACCCTAACTAATTGTATGGAATGCCAAATCTACAGAAACTATCTAAATTGTAATCATTTGAAGAGTGGTATAAATATAATTTGAAAAGACATATTAATCAACATCAATGACCGCTCTTCAAACGATTTGAATTTTGTTTACATCTTTTAAAGAATGTTGATGTAAATCAAAACATAGTTTGAATTTCATCATATTTAAACATTTGAAGACATTATGTAAGGTTTGTGAGACTTAGGTTCGACTTTTATGCTTACTTGTCTTATAATCTTATCTCGGTGTTACTTTCATATTTTGTCAGGTGCACCTCGTTTGATGACGTCAGCACCTCTTTTGATGACCTCAGAATATAGTTGATGACTTGGGTATTTTAAACGGAAAAAAGGGAAAAAAAGGTAAATTAAATGATTTTAAACGATCAACATGATAATAGAATATCATGTTAAGGCCTGATCATATACAGTTTATCAGATTCTTTTTACAGCCTCGGACTTCCTGTTTTTTCTAAGCCTCACCTGATGAACTGGATAGGATCAGGCACTATTAAGGTCTCACAACACAGTACACTTTTACTAATTTGGCCTATATGAATAAAGTTTACTGGGCCATTTCGAACCTAAATTTTCCAAGCTACAAGTCACTTATTTATGAAACACAGTCATTTGCCCACACAAAAATGTACAAAATATGGTACGTTGACCAGGTTTTTTTTTTTTAGTTGGAGTGGTGGCATCCTTTGCACTTTTTTGGGCTTTTACTCCAGAGTTTGTACCAGAATTCCTACACTGCTTCAACCCCCATACAACTGTCTTTGTCTGGTGCCAGTGTCGTCTAATAGCTGCACATCCAATTTCAGACAGTGTTCATCTCACCTGCAACAGCAATACATATATATGTCAGCAATTATTAACAATATTTAAAACCGAACAACACACTACTACCTTTTATGGCGCAAGTTTTATCCTACCGTGACTTTCAAGGGAGCTAATTGTGTAGTGAGACCTTAAGATATTCTCTATATACATGTTCTTCGACGAGGAAAACAGTCAAACTGCGCGGTTCTGCAATAGCTCTGAGATATATTTTAGGATTGATTTCTCAAGTTCTCAAGTTGTTTTTCTTATAGAATGTGTGTCTGGTAAATCTGCATGTTTATGACTGAGAATACTTTTAAGGGAGGACAGCGTTAACTACTGGCAAGGGTTTTTAACGCCTAGGTTATTGAAACAAAAAATATGCAGGAACTAGTATTGTCATAGAATGCAGAATAACGTTTCATTTGAATGAAGATTTTAAAGTTAATTGTAATGTACTCATTAACTGTAAAACACGGTGTTAACAGTTTTTTAATACAATATATCAATTCACATATGAATGATCAAATTTAAATTTTAAGGATGCCGTGTTGAACTTGCAAATTCTGTAAGTTTCGTTTTTGTAGGGACTATTGAATATGCATTTCCGTCTAATGTTCCGTCATTCCGTCGTTCTGTCGCCATTTTCGTTTCCGATCAATAACTTAACCATTTATGATTCCATCTTGATGACATTTTATGATTGTGTTTATGACCATAATATCTTGGCCACGTTCGATAAGCAGCTATATCATACCTATAATGCCGGAGTTATGGCCCATGGATTTTTAAAATTGAAGATGTTTTGCGGTTTGCGGTTTGCGCTCAATAACATTTATAATTCATTCGTTATGATACTTGGGGGTTAACATATCTCGGCTAAGTCAGATAACCAGCCAGATCGCAACTGTCATGCCGGATTTATGGGACTTGGAATTTTTGAAATTTGCGATTTTTGCGGTTTCCGTTCAAAAACTTAAATATTCATAATCCAATCTTGATGACACTTAGTGTTAGTGTTTTTGGGAATAATATATAGGCCAAGTTTGAAAACCAACCAGATCGCACCCATAATGGCGGAGTTATGGCCCTTGCGGATTTTTTTTTATTGTTGCGGCAATAACTTTAATATTTATTATTCAATCTTGATGAAGCAGTAGGACACTGTTTACGGCCGTAATATCTAGGCAACATTTAATAGCCAGCCAGGTCACACCTATAATGCCGTAGTTACGGCCCTTGGACTTTTTAAATTGATAGCAATTATAATCTAATCTTGATGAATCCTTAGGACAATAATATGAATAAGGCACTGCCTCATGGCGAGCGTCGGTTTAAGTAAATAAAATGGTTACATTGTGTAATATTACTCATACTGTAATACCTTATAACATAGGGATTTTCTAAACCCAACTCAGTTGCTCCGTTCTAAGGGACACACAAAACACGCAAACTATTACTATTCACATACAAACTTTGCGATCATCACATAAAAAAAACTAATTCAACAAATGATTTAAGCATAACTATTCGAAATCGAAATGGGGATCTACACACAGACATTATACTCTATTACTTCCAAATCAAACTGTGGAGCGCTGTGGTCTAGTGGTAGAGGTTCAACACCCATGATCCAAAAGTCGTGTGTTCGATTCCCGCCATTGCGTTGTGTCCCTGAGCAAGACACTTTATCTGCATTGCTTCTCATGTATATGGAAATTCCTTTGATATTTTAACTGGTGCTTCTCTTTTTAAAGGAGGCATACATTGGTTAAAGCTGAAAAAGAAAAAAAAAAAGAAAAAAAAAAAGGTTTCTCATGTCAATGAGACTTGTCATATGATAATTTCCCTATCATAACATGGTTAAAGCTGTAACACCCGTATAAAAAAAAGAAAGAAAAAAAATCTTTAGTTTCTCATATCAATGGAAACTTGTCACATGATCACTATCCTATCATAAAATGTTGGATGTTGGCAAACTAATTTAGTGTCGTCACGATAATTCTATTCTAATTACGGGTTAACCTGCACAATGCCTAAGGTTAAAATTAACGAGTGCTCCTTCCGGGAGTTAATGGAGTTGCCAGGAGTAGGCAGAGCAAATGCGGAGAAAAAATTCGAGTTAAGAACTGGAGGTAATATTACTCTCGATACCTTGGTAAAGATACCTTATTTGAGGGTGACTAACGATTTGATAATGGCAGTTGACTTTGAGCCGTATCAGAGATCATCAGACAGAGTGCAGTCAGCTGCCAGTGGGGAAAACACACAGCAAGCTGAAGACGATGCTGAGCTAAAAGGTGTGATTGATACGCGCATGGCGGGGAGTTGTCCCCCAGATTCATGGCACTCAACACCGAAGTTTGTTAGACGAGAGGTCTCACCTGCAGATTACAGGGGATCAAGGGAGTCGGCTTATGAGTACGGTCATATGAGACCTCCAATGGATATGACACCCCGTCAGGCTGATCCAAGGGACATGTGGGGGATCTAGATTATCCAATAGGGATGCATCGAGAGATTGTGGCAGGAGGGGGTATGCCTCGCGATGCAAGAGGAGGGGGCCTCTGGAGTGCTAACAAACCAGGCCCTAGCAGAGTAGCAAACATGCCGAAGTCGATCACATATGATGGACGGGGGAGCTGGCAAGCATATTTTGCCAAGTTTACATCCTTCGCCGATGAGCAAAAATGGCTTGGGCATCAGAGAACAAAACATCTGTGTTGGTGTTTAGAGGGAAAGGCAAGCGAGTTCTATGCGGGATTAACCGAACGTGAACCAAATGTCGAATATTTTGATGTAGTTCAGCGGCTAGAAAAGAGTTTTGGCCTCAAAGAACTGCCGGAAACTACTCAAATGCAATTTGCATGTGCTAAGCAGGAATCCGAGGAGACGGTAATGGATTGGGCCGATAGGGTAGTCACCATGGCAACACGGGCCTTCAAGGAACTACCGGAAATGCACATTCAAAAACAAGTGGTTTTGAAATTTTACCAAGGCTGTAAGGATAGAGAGTCAGGGCAGTTCGCCATTAACCAGAGGCCACAATCCATTGAGCAAGCTCTTGATAATGTGCGATGGTATCAGCACACTAACAGGGTTTTGTATGGTAAACAAAGGAAAGAGGCACAGATACCCCAAATGACGAGGGATACCGAAGACTATTGTTCGGCTAATAATAGGTCTTCAGGGGTCAGCGAATATGATGTTTATAAGGTGGATGCTGCACAGAGGCCGTACCAGAATATAATAAAAGAAAAGGGGACCGGTAATAATTCGGAACTTGAAAAGAAAGTGTCAGTGCTTGAATCAAAGCTGGACACCCTACAAATCAGTTTCGATCGCTTGGCAAGTATTTTGAATAGGCGGGCAGCAAGATCACCTTCACCTGGAAGGGACAAGCGCTACGTGAAATGTTTTCATTGCAATAAAATGGGTCATTACAAGTCGGAGTGTCCAGATTTGAACCAGGAGGACAAGGTGTCTTTTGCATGCAGTAACGATGATCAAAACGATGAGTCAAACTGCAGTGGGTCGGAGATGTAGGCCGAACTTCGACCCAATGCCGAGAGGGCCAGCCAGTAAGCATGACATGTGAGGACTCAACTGTGACATATGACCTAGCAACGTCACAACTTGCTTACAACTGTGTGTTTTCTGAACCGAGGAAAAGCCCTCTGGAAGAGTGGGAACATGTTCAACGTAATATTGGGGATGAACCGAGGGAAAGCCCTCTGGAAGAGATGGAACATGTTCAGCATAATGTAGGGGATGAACCGAGGGAAAGCCCTCTGGAAGAGATGGAACATGTTCAGCATATTGTAGGGGATGGACTGAGGGAAAGCCCTTTGGAAGAGATAGAACATGTTCACCATAATGTGGGGTATGAACCAAGGGAAAGGCCTCTGGAAGGGATGGAATATGTTCAGCAGAATGGTACTGACGAACCGAGGGAAGCCCCTCTGGATGAAACAGAACCGGTTCAGCAGAAAGTTTGGAAGGAACCGAGGGAAGAAGAGGTTGATGATGTTGCTCATCTAGCTCGCAGACCACGTGTATTGGCAATATCTAGGGAGTGTTCAGGGGATATTTTTATTCAGGGGTTGTATATGAAAGACCAGCGTGGGGTCGATGTGGGCCATGATGAGCTCGACGCTAGGAAACCTAGGATAGCAACAGAATCTTATCCAGTAGTAGCAGAAGCTGACCGTGGAGATAATAGGATATATGACATTGCACTGTGGCCCTGGGATCCTGGAGGATGCGAGGAAAGAGAAAATGATGGTTATGTGTCGCACATTCACGACAATCGAAGAGATTTGTATGGGTTGAGGGCTGGTATTTAACCTCCTGCTTAACGAATAGTGGACCTACTTTAAAAGTGGTTCATATATGAGTTAACGCAGAATGAATAGTGTTGTAGGGCTGGAGTAACCGCCCTTGATACTAAAATATCTAACTCTTAGAACTTACTCCAATAATGGTTCGAGTGACATATCCAATTACAGTTTATACATCGCCTAGACTAGAACCTACTCTGGACTGGTGGTTCTATTGACATTATCCTTGGATATATCAAACGAAGTTAATGCAGCACATAGGACCTACTCTGATAGTGGTTCGAATAACATTCTGCTTGGATATAGCGAATTCATAAACAAAGACACACTTCAACAGTGGTTCTAATGACAGTCTTCTTGGATATACATGATTCCCAACTTCTAGGACCTACTCTTAAAGTAGCACTATTTAAAATAGAAGAATGTACAATTACTCAAGATGTGTGCGTACTACTGAATGTACTGGAGGATCTACTTGAGCAGTGATCCTCAACTATACTACCGAAAGTACTGGAGGATCTACTTGAGCAGTTATCCTCAACTATACTACCGAATGTACTGGAGGATCTACTTGAGCAGTGATCCTCAACTATACTACTGAATGTACTGGAGGATCTACTTGAGCAGTGATCCTCAACTATACTACCGAATGTACTGGAGGATCTACTTGAGCAGTGATCCTCAACTATACTACCGAATGTACTGGAGGATCTACTTGAGAAGTGATCCTCAACTATACTACTGAATGTACTGGAGGATCTACTTGAGCAGTGATCCTCAACTATACTACTGCATGTACTGGAGGATAAGTACCGGTAAGTATTTACCTCTAGTGACGCCATCCCTTTCGGAGCTGGACCGGGGATTCGCCATTGGTGAGTAGATATTACCATTATTCTATAGTACTGGTTCTACCCAGGACAAGTGGGTGAACTGCCTCCACCACCCAAAAATCCACCGTCATATATAACCTTACATGTGTTGAAAATGACGTAAAACACCATACAAACAAACAACCAAACAAACAAATCATTGATGATGTGTCATTTGAAATAATAAGTTCGTTTAATACCTTGTTCCCAAGTCACCAAGTCACCACTCTCTACATCCCCTCTTGAAATTAAAATTGCGTCGAACGTCACTAACTGACGTAATCAGCAGTGAAAATTGTCATAATGTTGACGTACTATTACGTTTACAGTACAGTAGGTGCTTCACTTTGTCTACAAAGAACAAAACAGGTTTACGTTTGTGCTTTCAAGTAAAAGAAAGGATATTTCACTTACCGCCTTTGGTTTCGCATAAACAATTTAAGGATAAAAAGGTAGGCGAATAATTATTATTGCATATAACTACTGTTTCAGGTGAATTTTTATTATTAATAAATGTAATTGAGACTTAAATGGCGCAGTGGGTCGTTAAATACAATTTGAACAAAAAGCAATGACACAGTTCACACAATCGCAGATATTTATTACTATTAGGTAGGATGGTCAGCGCTTAGCCAGCTTTCTTAGTCCTTTTGTCATATTGTATTTTCAATGAAATTGGACTGCTTTCAAGTATGTAGATCTAATATAAAAAAAATAGATCTAGTAAAACTAACTTACATATTGACGCAATCACTTTTATTTAAACATAATCAAGCATTAAATCGTTGATTTTGTTGTTGCTGAACAGTGGCAAGCGTCGTTTTAAGGTAATAGACTAGAGCGATTAAATAAAGTGTTTAATACTCATACTGTTATGCCTTACAGTGTACATCAGTGGAGTTTTCTAAACTCAATGCAAAATCAAAACATCTGCTCGAGTTTTTGATTTTGATTCATATTTTGGATTGTTTTTACATGTTTTGGTGTTTCTAAATGAATCATTTTAACTTATACTTTTACTGCAATCAAAAACTGGTTAGAGTTTTGCCCTTCACAAAGGTAGTACCTAGTACTGTGAGTGTAATGCCAGTGATGGTCCTTGATTGGAAAATAAAATTTATTCTATTCTATTCTAGTTTAAGCCTGAGAACCAGGCTATTATATTCTATCTTTATTTTTTTTAAATAATAAATATTGACGCATTCACTTTTATTTAAACGTAATCAAGCATTAAATCGTGGATTTTGATGTTTTTGAACAAATTAGATTGTAAAAAATAAATAAAATTTGAATGGACTGAGTCAGCGAAAACACTGAATAGAATAGAAGAGAATCGAAAACAAACTTAATTTACATGTATGTTATATTCAATGCACAAGACCTCGCTTCGCTCGGTGAAATTAGCTGTATAACGTCGCTTCGCTCGATGTAATCTCGGTGTAATTAGCTTTATATTCCTTCGAATAACACCTCGCTCCGCTCGGCGTTCATGTGAGGTTATAACGACGTGCTAGAAATACGATTCACCTGCACGGTGCACCGTTTTACTTGCACGATGCAACTTTACGGGCAGGTAACTCTAGCGGTTTGACGAAGATTTTTATTGCCTTAGTATGGCAATTTCAGAAAATCAACAACGCGTTAACCGTAAGGTGAGCTTACGCTCGCGATTAATGGCTAATAATATCTAGGCCAAGTTTGATAACCAGCTAGAACACACTTATCATGCCGGAGTTGTGGGCCTTGTCTATTTTAAAATTGAAGACTTTTCAGTTTCCGGTCAATAACTTTAACCTGTAATATGAAATAGGCACTACCTATGTAACGGGCAAAGCAATTTGATAGCATGTACACGTTTTACCCATCTATTTTAAGGGTCAGAACTAACTATAAATTTGATCAGATCTTAATCTTAAAGTCAGGAAATACTTAAAGATAGATATTTGCACAAATATGTAAATAAATATATTTGTAAGGCCTTATAAAATAATACCCTTGTTTACTTCAACAATAAGTAGTGGGTAGGAAGGTCAGCTTTTTGTTTTATTTTGTATCTGAAATGACTTTAAACTTGAGAACAATAAGATACGGATAGATTTGAATGCAGACTTTATTTGATCTTTTCCTTTACACAGAAAATATGCGCAAGCGTTTCTGGAGCAGTTTTTGTGTGAGTCAGCTACTTTATGAAAAATATGTATCATACGTGACTTAATGGCAATATAGCTTTATAAGTAAAGGATTTTGCATTTATTTGCAGCGACTTTCTTTGCTTTATATGATTTTGATCAATATTCCATATATGGTAAATTGGAACTACGACGTCATAGTTCTAAAAATGGCGGCTCCCATATTCGTTTTAGAACAACTTTTAAATGGTCATATCTTTTTTGTGTATCGTCCGATTTTGATAATTCTTTCACCTTTTCCCAAGTGTTTCAGAACTCTCAGTAATAAAGCTTGTTTGGCTGTGGCGCTACATTCCCACATTAATCTTTGTTACCTGTTATTATGAAATTCTTACTCCAGTCCCCATCCATTTCATACACAATTAAGCATTCATTGTATCAAAGTACTTTGGCCGTTATCTAGTCAGTGCCTGTGTCATATTAAAACATTATTGTTACATTTTTAACTTGCGCTTAAGGTAAACATATGCGTAAATTTGTCTAGCCTTTTCCTTATTTTATGTAAGATCTCTTTACTGGAAACACATATTTTGTTCTATCATATACTAAAATAAACTCTTCTAACTGAAATAAACTCTTCTTAATCACAATTGCTGGTATCATATTTTGTTATAAGGGTCGAAATTCGACCCATTCCGTCTCAAAAATGTATTTTATTGCAGCAAACCTCACCTACTTGGAACCCATTTAAAGTTCGATTGAGAACCCGGAAATCTCGACGTGTTTTGAACCTGTCCTTTTTAAACAGTCAAGAGATTAGTCTCCCTTTATTATAAGTACACATTTGTTTTTTCTCGAGGTTTTGCGAATGTGAATTTTAGAAACGCTAATTAGAAATTTGCAACATAGCTGCGTTAATTTGTTTATTTATTAAACGAAAACATTGCACAGCAAGGTCACTTAATTCGTATTTTCCGTAAAAATAGCGGAGAATAAGGCCTGTGACATAGAATAGTCGCACGTCGTAGAGAACGCTAACGCGCTGTGGAAACTTTCTTTACGACGTGTGAAACTTACGACCTATACCGATTACGACGTGCGAAACGTACGATCTAAACCGATCACAAACGCTTCAAAATTGAAGCGCTTCAGAGTCCTAGAAATAATGAAAAACAAATAGAAAACTACTGGGTACTTCATAAAAATGTAAGCATTCTTCAAAATTAATTATTTCTGTTAACAATGGAACGCCGGTAAGTTAATTGTGGCTTTCAACTGTTAATCACGTCTGCGTGACTTCACCGTGAGACAGGAAGCTGGTCAAAAATGCGACCGGAAGTTTCAAAATGGCGTCGTCCGTGTCGTCTGCCATCTTGGAGACAAAATTCAAGTTTGACGCACTACGAAAATGAAAATTAGTAGCGTTAGTTAGTGAGTATTTAACATATTTATTCCAATGCATACATGTACATACGTGTAACCTATAGTCGGGCTTCGCCCGTATTATCCAATCTTGATGAAAGTTAATGTTTATGGGCATAATATCTCTGTCACGTTCGATAACCAGCCAGATCACACCTAGCATGATGGAGTTATAGCCCTTTGAATTTTAAAAATTGACGATTTTTAGAGAGGCTTTTACTAAAGATCAACTGATTTTACATTGGCGGATGACTGGATAGATCTTTTTTAACTGTCTTCAATTATTTGCGTATATATTAGAATCGTGCCTCCCTTTAAATGAGTTTAACCAAGTCCCCATTCTCCCGCTCGTGAGACTGATCTAGTCTGGTTCTGTTGCTTGTTTATGCTGTCGATGTTGAATGCATAGAGACAAATTTATAAGGTTTCATGGTTTAAAATAAGTAGCGTTGTATAACAAAAATGGTACATGACCAGTGTTACCGTCATCTTAACCTTCGAAACACATTTAATTATCGTAAACCCGACATCCTTTCAAATATAAAAGTATTTGTTTCTGTGACAATGCCTATCACAACATAACTTCTATGACAAATTGCATAAGAACTTAGTCATGAACACTTTCATACAATCTTTATTAAACTTGTTAAAGGTTTATGAAAATAGGTTATGTCTCTATCATTGTGTAAGTGCTTGGCCCATTTACAATTCACAATATGCATTCTTCTTTGATTGTGGGATGACCGGACAGATTGTGGATCCTATTATTACGTATACATAAATCTTCAATATTGTCTTGTCGTACACTTAGTGGTGTATTCTCTTGCTGCTTTGACATCTGCCAAGTCATTGGGTATTTGCTTTGTGGCTCCTAGACGTTTGCATTTTTATTCATATATACATGATTAATTGTGAGTTATAATGCATATTAATGCTGCTAAGTTTGTAGATAATATAGCATGACAGGCATTACTTTACTTACAGTATCCAATTGTGTTTGGTACGTTGTGTTATGAAACTAGGTTTGGTTCACCCTGGAACCTGGTTTAAAACCCAGGAGGCCTTTTTGCCACTGACCGTTTCATGGCGGTAGCGCTATGGGTTACCACTGACCGTTCCAAGGCGGTACCCATATTGATTACCACTGACCGTTCCAAGGCGGTAGCCCTATTGATTACCACTGACCGTTCCCATACGGTAGCCCTATAGATTGCCACTAACCATTCCAAGGCGGTAGCCCTATTTTTAACCATTGTGTGTATGTTGTGTTGCATACTTCTTTGTAATTGTCGTTTGTTTTGTATGCGTGATTTTAGTTGACTGTGTTCTGTGAATGCTACGTTTCTTTGTGTAATTGTAATTGTCGTTTGTTTTGTATGCATGATTTTGGTTGACTGTTTTCTGCGAAGGTTACGTTACTTTGTAATTATCGTTTGTTTTGTGTGCGTGATTTTAGTTGACTGTGTTCTGTGAATGCTAGGTTTCTTTGTAATTGTCGTTTGTTTTGCGTGCGTGATTTTGGTTGAATGTGTTCTGGGAATGCTACGTTTCTTGGTAATTGTCGTTTGTTTTGTATGCGTGATTTTGGTTGACTGTTTCTGTGAATGTTACGTTTCTTTGTAATTGTCGTTTGTTTTGTATGCGTGTTTTGGTTGACTGTGTTCCGTGAATGCTACGTTTCTTTGTAATTGTCGTTTGTTTTGTATGCGTGAATTTGGTTGACTGTTTTCTGTGAATGTTACATTTCCTGATCGACTTTTATACCTACTTTTTGAATTCAACGCTTAAGCACTTTAATTTTGCATCCGACCATTATCAAACCTTGGCGGAGTTTTAATATCGATGAAAGTTTGAACGAGTTTGAAAACATCCAATACCGGGCAGTAAAACACCAGAGTTATGGCCCTTGATTTAATGAAACATGTTACAGTTTGCATTGTCAACACTATAATACCTTCATTTTGCATCCATTTTTGTTTGCATGACTTCAAGCAATACTAGTATCAGATAATAAACACCAGAGTTGTGGTCCTTCTTTTAATGGAATTGAATTGAATTGTATTTTATAGTCGCACCAACAGCTAAGGTCATATGGCAACTTTCCCGCTTCCACTGGTGGAGGAAGACCACAGGTGCTTCTCCGGGAAATATTCGTGCACGGGCGGGTACCTGGGTAGAACCACCGAATTTCGCAAGCCAGCTGGATAGCTTTCTCACATAAAGATTCCTAGATTCCGGTGAGGGGCTAGTGATTTAAAGTCGGAGACGTTAACCACTCGGCCACGGACGCCCCTTTCATCTAATGGGGAAAAAAACACTCAAGTTTGCCTTGTCAACACTATGTCAGATTTATTTTGCATCTGATCTTTACCAAACTTGGTCAGAGTTTTAGTATCGTTAAAAACTCGTATACGTTCGAACATCACACATAACGGAAAATAAACATCAAGTTATGGCATTTGATTTAGGAATTGTTTTAGCTGTTTCATTGAAGTTTATTTCTGACCAGTAATTTATTATTTCAGACAGAAAGGTGGATCCTGTGATTATTTTGGTAGCATCTATAATGTCTAAATTACTTTCAAATAAAATACTCCCACCATATTTATTTAATGCCTTCATGCAAATGTCCTTCCAGTCACCATGCTTTTCCGGATCATTAATTCTTTTGACCCACCCAGTTTTAATAGAATTGATAAACGTGTCAAAGTCTATCATTAAGACCCCCATTTTCATGATCTTGAATAATAGTTTTTCTATTTATTTTTTTCTCATTTACCCTTCCACCGAAACGCATACATATTGTTTTTAATTTGATTCAAACACTCCTTTGATGGATTTTCTTGTGATTTTATTAAATATGCAGCACTTTTGTTCGTTTCGTCATTCACCTATAACAATTCTAAATCTACTGCGCAGAATATACATACTATACTGGTAATAGTATATACCCAAATAACACTGACACACCTCAAACCTTAACTGAAAAGTTTTTGCTGCTACTCTGATGACTTTATTTTGAAATATGAATAGTAGGAGTCCAGATTATTGTAAAGTACGATTGGGATGATAGTAATCTAGGTTTGACACAAAGGAATGTGCTGCACTAGGTGACGACAATCACATTACTATTTCGAAAATGTGATACAGTCTGAATGCATTTTATTTCTAGTTTACAACCCAATTTCAGATTTTTGAGAAAAACAATTCGGTTACGTAACCTCAAAGCGCTCGTCTACCTAGCCTGTCTGTTCCTTTCTAAGAAGCAAGTGATAAAAAACGTTATTGTCAAATACGGAAACCTTCTACTAACGTACTGAGTTTTACAGACACTCGGTGTTATGTATTCTTATAAAAAGTCCGGGTCATTGCCAGTTGGGTGAAACTAGTTACTATCTTCTAACTTCGACGTTTCAATCCACTCGCCATTTACACCCGTTAAATATAAGAACAATCCTTTATGGTCGCGAACAGTTAACTGACAGAGAAAATGAATCTCTCTTCGAAGCAGTTCAAACATATATACGAGAAACACATAGGTTTACATAATCTGTCTCTGATGTTTTTCAATAATCTACACGTACTATGCGCGTATACTATATTTTGAAAATGTTTTCTAGATAGCGTTCAGGCGTTCTTAAACTGACTGGAATTCAAATTGGGGTAAACTTGTCTTTCTCACTATTCTCACTATTCTATCTCTCTCTCTTTCTCTATTATGTTTTCTCTTTATATTTTATTTAATTATTCAGCTTTATTCTATCTCAATGTATTTGCCATTGTATTTTATTACTCTTAGCCATATACATTCGCAATTTCAAAATGCTAACTGGGAAGGGTTTAATCTAATGTTGGTAGAACTTGTTACCCAACCCATTTGTCATTATAATATGTCTATCGTATATATGTTTATATTTGATCTGTATGTAAAATATTGGCAATAAAATATGTTTAAATCATAACTTCGACGTTCGACAATAGTTTGTCCTAAGGCTATCAAAATAAAATTAAGAAATCCTTACACAAGGATAAAGTAACAAACTGATGACCGATGGGTGATCGAACAAAACATAATTGTATTCTTTGTCTTGTCTATATATGAATAGTGTTACCTGTTTGTCAGGTCGCCGTCTGTCCGTCTGTATATATGTTATCTATTCTCGATGGCTGTTTATATATTCGTCCGTCTGTTCATGTCTGTATGTTTCCATTCGTCTTTATTTACTATAAACTGTATATTTACAATTGCTAATATGCATGTACTGTGTATTTTACATTCCTATTCGTCTGTCTGTCTTGATTGTATGTACGTCTGTACTTGTTGTCTCGTCGGCTCATCTATCTAGTATGTCCGTCTGTTATCCTGTATGTGCGCGCGCGTGTGTTCGCCGGCTCGTTTAGTTTGTTATTTCCTTTACATGATCTGTCTGTCAGGTGCGTTTATGCGTATATGTACTTTGGGCATCTGATTAGGGGTTTCATGTTACCTTCGGTCTAACTAGTATTTATATAAATGTTCGGCTGGGAAACTCGAAGCATCGGCGGGATTGTGTTGTTAAATCATAAACATTAATTCACATTGGGGATTTATATTTCTAGCACTTGTGCACATAATTAAATAACAGTGCACTTCGGTCACACACAAAATAATTTAGTATATAGCCATAACGCATCATATGAATTAATCAAACATACATCAGATCACATGCAATCAATTAAAGCAAACATATACTAGCTGTACTCACTTTATTGTTTAATGAGTCCTCAATAAATATTAAACTGATTTAGAGCGACTCCGAGAGAGTTAAATTGCTGTTTAACGGTTCATAAACACAAATGTTGTGTAGGTAATTTCGAGGAATTGAATTGGGTTTTACGGCGCACCAACACAAAAAGAGGTTATATGACGCCAACAGGCACCGTCCATGCCACCTTTCATTTCTATCGTGTCGATTCTTACCGATGGCGTAGATATACAGCACTATTTAACCCTGGATAAAGTGGATGTTCTGCATTCCACTACTGAGCATGTTATTCTCTGGGCTCTTACGGCCCCATTCCAAGAGAGAGGTAGTCAATTCAGAATAATCGTGGATCGTCCTATTTTACTGTCGAATAGAGTCCTTTTTTATATTTGTACTTTAAATTACAAATAAGTGACTGAAATGACTTACTAAATATTAAATTACGCGTTTCAATAAAATACACTCCAAAAGAATGTTCCACCGAATAGTACAATTAATCTAATGTGTGCGTTAGTGCTTGTAAACGCTAATTGATAAACTGTCTCACTATAATTATATGACATATTGCTTCATTCTTAAAGGGACGTAAGGCGATCTGGCAGACTTATGAATGCCACTCTAAATCAATCTAAATACAAATACCACCAGTATAGTGTGTTTCAGTTTCATATTCAATGTAGAATAAACCGGGATTCGGCCAGGATTCGACGTCACGGCTAGTTGTGCTGCATACATCATTGATATTAATCCATATGATACGTTCAGGCTCATATAAAGTCTTGTTCTATAATCAAAATATATTTCTAATATGTTATATTTACAACCGATATCAATTTAAACCTAATATTTGTATCTTCCATATCGCCTCTAGTCCCTTTAAGACGTACATATTTTGCACAGATAATTATTTGAAAATGTATCCGGAGTACATAATAAAAAATAGTTCACTATTTAGCATTATATTAGTCTGGTGAAAGTGTCTTTGATTAAATGTCAAATTATTTATTTCAATCAAGGAACTTACACAATTTCTAACAAAAAAATAAAAAATGTTATGACTATGGTGAAATGTTAGTCCTGCCCAACACGGTGCATACTGTGATTGTGATGACTATGGTGAAATGTTAGTCCTGCCCAACACGGTGCATACTGTGATTGTGATGACTGTGGTGAAGTGTTAGTACTGCCCAACACGGTGCGTATTGTGATTGTGATGACTATGGTGAAATGTTAGTTATACCCAACACGGTGCATATTATGATTGTTATGACTATGGTGACATGTTAGTCCTGACCAACACGGTGCATATTGTGATTGTTATGAATATGGTGAAATGTTAGTCCTGCCCAACACGGTGCATATTGTGATTGTAATGAATATGGTGAAATGTTAGTCTTGCCCAACACGGTGCATATTGTGACTGTTATGACTATGGTGAAATGTTAGTCCTGCCCAACACGGTGCATATTGTGATTGTTATGAATATGGTGAAATGTTAGTCTTGCCAAACACGGTGCATATTGTGACTGTTATGACTATGGTGAAATGTTAGTCCTGCCCAACACGGTGCATATTGTGATTGTTATGACTATGGTGAAATGTTAGTCCTGCCCAACACGGTGCATATTGTGATTGTTATGAATATGGTGAAATGTTAGTCTTGCCCAACAGGGTGCATATTGTGAATGTTATGACTGTGATGAAATGCTAGTCCTGCCCAACACGGTGCATATTGTGATTATTATGAATATGGTGAAATTCTGGTCTTGCCCAACACGGTGCATATTGTGACTGTTATGACTGTGGTGAAGTGTTAGTCCTGCCCAACACGGTGCATATTGTGATTGTGATGACTATGGTGAAATGTTAGTCCTGCCCAACACGGTGCATATTGTGATTGTTATGACTATGGTGACATGTTAGTCCTGCCCAACACGGTGCATATTGTGATTGTTATGAATATGGTAAAATGTTAGTCTTGCCCAACACGGTGCATATTGTGACTGTTATGACTATGGTGAAATGTTACTCTTGCCCAACACGGTGTATATTGTGATTGTTATGACTATGGTGAAATGTTAGTCCTGCCCAACACGGTGCATATTGTGATTGTGATGACTATGGTGAAATGTTAGTCTTGCCCAACACGGTGCGTATTGTGATTGTGATGACTATGGTGAAATGTTAGTCCTGCCCAACACGGTGCATATTGTGATTGTGATGACTATGGTGAAATGTTAGTCCTGCCCAACACGGTGCATATTGTGATTGTTATGACTATGGTTACATGTTAGTCCTGCCCAACACGGTGCATATTGTGATTGTGATGACTATGGTGAAATGTTAGTCTTGCCCAACACGGTGCGTATTGTGATTGTGATGACTATGGTGAAATGTTAGTCCTGCCCAACACGGTGCATATTGTGATTGTGATGACTATGGTGAAATGTTAGTCCTGCCCAACACGGTGCATATTGTGATTGTTATGACTATGGTTACATGTTAGTCCTGCCCAACACGGTGCATATTGTGATTGTTATGACTATGGTGAAATGTTAGTCCTGCTCAACACGGTGCATATTGTGATCGTTATGACTATGGTGAAATTTTAGTTCTGCCCAACACGGGGCATATTGACGACTGTGGTGAAATGTTAATCCTGCCCAACACGGTGCATATTGTGATCGTTATGACTGTGGTGAAATGTTGTCCTGCCCAACACCGTGCATATTTTGATCGTTATGACTATGGTGAAATGTTAATCCTGCCCAACACGGTGCATATTGTGATAGTGATGACTATGGTAAAATGTTAGTCTTGCCCAACACGGTGCATATTGTGACTGTTATGACTGTGGTGAAATGTTACTCCTGCCCAACACGGTGTATATTGTGATTGTTATGACTATGGTGAAATGTTAGTCCTGCCCAACACGGTGCATATTGTGATTGCGATGACTATGGTGAAATGTTAGTCTTGCCCAACACGGTGCGTATTGTGATTGTGATGACTATGGTGAAATGTTAGTCCTGCCCAACACGGTGCATGTTGTGATTGTGATGACTATGGTGAAATATTAGTCATGCCCAACACGGTGCATATTGTGATTGTTATGACTATGATGACATGTTAGTCCTGCCCAACACGGTGCATATTGTGATTGTTATGACTATGGTGAAATGTTAGTCCTGCTCAACACGGTGCATATTGTGATCGTTATGACTATGGTGAAATGTTAGTCCTGCCCAACACGGTGCATATTGTGATTGTTATGAATATGGTGAAATGTTAGTCTTGCCCAACACGGTGCATATTGTGAATGTTATGACTGTGATGAAATGTTAGTCCTGCCCAACACGGTGCATATTGTGATTATTATGAATATGGTGAAATGCTGGTCTTGCCCAACACGGTGCATATTGTGACTGTTATGACTGTGGTGAAGTGTTAGTCCTGCCCAACACGGTGCATATTGTGATTGTGATGACTATGGTGAAATGTTAGTCCTGCCCAACACGGTGCATATTGTGATTGTTATGACTATGGTGACATGTTAGTCCTGCCCAACACGGTGCATATTGTGATTGTTATGAATATGGTGAAATGTTAGTCTTGCCCAACACGGTGCATATTGTGACTGTTATGACTATGGTGAAATGTTACTCTTGCCCAACACGGTGTATATTGTGATTGTTATGACTATGGTGAAATGTTAGTCCTGCCCAACACGGTGCATATTGTGATTGTGATGACTATGGTGAAATGTTAGTCTTGCCCAACACGGTGCGTATTGTGATTGTGATGACTATGGTGAAATGTTAGTCCTGCCCAACACGGTGCATATTGTGATTGTGATGACTATGGTGAAATGTTAGTCCTGCCAAACACGGTGCATATTGTGATTGTTATGACTATGGTGACATGTTAGTCCTGCCCAACACGGTGCATATTGTGATTGTTATGACTATGGTGAAATGTTAGTCCTGCTCAACACGGTGCATATTGTGATTATTATGAATATGGTGAAATGCTGGTCTTGCCCAACACGGTGCATATTGTGACTTTTATGACTGTGGTGAAGTGTTAGTCCTGCCCAACACGGTGCATATTGTGATTGTGATGACTATGGTGAAATGTTAGTCCTGCCCAACACGGTGCATATTGTGATTGTTATGACTATGGTGACATGTTAGTCCTGCCCAACACGGTGCATATTGTGACTGTTATGACTATGGTGAAATGTTACTCTTGCCCAACACGGTGTATATTGTGATTGTTATGACTATGGTGAAATGTTAGTCCTGCCCAACACGGTGCATATTGTGATTGTGATGACTATGGTGAAATGTTAGTCTTGCCCAACACGGTGCGTATTGTGATTGTGATGACTATGGTGAAATGTTAGTCCTGCCCAACACGGTGCATATTGTGATTGTGATGACTATGGTGAAATGTTAGTCCTGCCCAACACGGTGCATATTGTGATTGTTATGACTATGGTGACATGTTAGTCCTGCCCAACACGGTGCATATTGTGATTGTTATGACTATGGTGAAATGTTAGTCCTGCTCAACACGGTGAATATTTAGATCGTTATGACTATGGTGAAATTTTAGTCCTGCCCAACACGGGGCATATTGACGACTGTGGTGAAATGTTAATCCTGCCCAACACGGTGCATATTGTGATCGTTATGACTGTGGTGAAATGTTGTCCTGCCCAACACCGTGCATATTGTGATCGTTATGACTATGGTGAAATGTTAATCCTGCCCAACACGGTGCATATTGTGATAGTGATGACTATGGTAAAATGTTAGTCTTGCCCAACACGGTGCATATTGTGACTGTTATGACTGTGGTGAAATGTTACTCCTGCCCAACACGGTGTATATTGTGATTGTTATGACTATGGTGAAATGTTAGTCCTGCCCAACACGGTGCATATTGTGATTGCGATGACTATGGTGAAATGTTAGTCTTGCCCAACACGGTGCGTATTGTGATTGTGATGACTATGGTGAAATGTTAGTCCTGCCCAACACGGTGCATGTTGTGATTGTGATGACTATGGTGAAATATTAGTCCTGCCCAACACGGTGCATATTGTGATTGTTATGACTATGATGACATGTTAGTCCTGCCCAACACGGTGCATATTGTGATTGTTATGACTATGGTGAAATGTTAGTCCTGCTCAACACGGTGCATATTGTGATCGTTATGACTATGGTGAAATGTTAGTCCTGCCCAACACGGTGCATATTGTGATTGTTATGAATATGGTGAAATGTTAGTCTTGCCCAACACGGTGCATATTGTGAATGTTATGACTGTGATGAAATGTTAGTCCTGCCCAACACGGTGCATATTGTGATTATTATGAATATGGTGAAATGCTGGTCTTGCCCAACACGGTGCATATTGTGACTGTTATGACTGTGGTGAAGTGTTAGTCCTGCCCAACACGGTGCATATTGTGATTGTGATGACTATGGTGAAATGTTAGTCCTGCCCAACACGGTGCATATTGTGATTGTTATGACTATGGTGACATGTTAGTCCTGCCCAACACGGTGCATATTGTGATTGTTATGAATATGGTGAAATGTTAGTCTTGCCCAACACGGTGCATATTGTGACTGTTATGACTATGGTGAAATGTTACTCTTGCCCAACACGGTGTATATTGTGATTGTTATGACTATGGTGAAATGTTAGTCCTGCCCAACACGGTGCATATTGTGATTGTGATGACTATGGTGAAATGTTAGTCTTGCCCAACACGGTGCGTATTGTGATTGTGATGACTATGGTGAAATGTTAGTCCTGCCCAACACGGTGCATATTGTGATTGTGATGACTATGGTGAAATGTTAGTCCTGCCAAACACGGTGCATATTGTGATTGTTTTGACTATGGTGACATGTTAGTCCTGCCCAACACGGTGCATATTGTGATTGTTATGACTATGGTGAAATGTTAGTCCTGCTCAACACGGTGCATATTGTGATTATTATGAATATGGTGAAATGCTGGTCTTGCCCAACACGGTGCATATTGTGACTGTTATGACTGTGGTGAAGTGTTAGTCCTGCCCAACACGGTGCATATTGTGATTGTGATGACTATGGTGAAATGTTAGTCCTGCCCAGCACGGTGCATATTGTGATTGTTATGACTATGGTGACATGTTAGTCCTGCCCAACACGGTGCATATTGTGACTGTTATGACTATGGTGAAATGTTACTCTTGCCCAACACGGTGTATATTGTGATTGTTATGACTATGGTGAAATGTTAGTCCTGCCCAACACGGTGCATATTGTGATTGTGATGACTATGGTGAAATGTTAGTCTTGCCCAACACGGTGCGTATTGTGATTGTGATGACTATGGTGAAATGTTAGTCCTGCCCAACACGGTGCATATTGTGATTGTGATGACTATGGTGAAATGTTAGTCCTGCCCAACACGGTGCATATTGTGATTGTTATGACTATGGTGACATGTTAGTCCTGCCCAACACGGTGCATATTGTGATTGTTATGACTATGGTGAAATGTTAGTCCTGCTCAACACGGTGCATATTGTGATCGTTATGACTATGGTGAAATTTTAGTCCTGCCCAACACGGGGCATATTGACGACTGTGGTGAAATGTTAATCCTGCCCAACACGGTGCATATTGTGATCGTTATGACTGTGGTGAAATGTTGTCCTGCCCAACACCGTGCATATTGTGATCGTTATGACTATGGTGAAATGTTAATCCTGCCCAACACGGTGCATATTGTGATAGTGATGACTATGGTAAAATGTTAGTCTTGCCCAACACGGTGCATATTGTGACTGTTATGACTGTGGTGAAATGTTACTCCTGCCCAACACGGTGTATATTGTGATTGTTATGACTATGGTGAAATGTTAGTCCTGCCCAACACGGTGCATATTGTGATTGCGATGACTATGGTGAAATGTTAGTCTTGCCCAACACGGTGCGTATTGTGATTGTGATGACTATGGTGAAATGTTAGTCCTGCCCAACACGGTGCATGTTGTGATTGTGATGACTATGGTGAAATATTAGTCCTGCCCAACACGGTGCATATTGTGATTGTTATGACTATGATGACATGTTAGTCCTGCCCAACACGGTGCATATTGTGATTGTTATGACTATGGTGAAATGTTAGTCCTGCTCAACACGGTGCATATTGTGATCGTTATGACTATGGTGAAATGTTAGTCCTGCCCAACACGGTGCATATTGTGATTGTTATGAATATGGTGAAATGTTAGTCTTGCCCAACACGGTGCATATTGTGAATGTTATGACTGTGATGAAATGTTAGTCCTGCCCAACACGGTGCATATTGTGATTATTATGAATATGGTGAAATGCTGGTCTTGCCCAACACGGTGCATATTGTGACTGTTATGACTGTGGTGAAGTGTTAGTCCTGCCCAACACGGTGCATATTGTGATTGTGATGACTATGGTGAAATGTTAGTCCTGCCCAACACGGTGCATATTGTGATTGTTATGACTATGGTGACATGTTAGTCCTGCCCAACATGGTGCATATTGTGATTGTTATGAATATGGTGAAATGTTAGTCTTGCCCAACACGGTGCATATTGTGACTGTTATGACTATGGTGAAATGTTACTCTTGCCCAACACGGTGTATATTGTGATTGTTATGACTATGGTGAAATGTTAGTCCTGCCCAACACGGTGCATATTGTGATTGTGATGACTATGGTGAAATGTTAGTCTTGCCCAACACGGTGCGTATTGTGATTGTGATGACTATGGTGAAATGTTAGTCCTGCCCAACACGGTGCATATTGTGATTGTGATGACTATGGTGAAATGTTAGTCCTGCCAAACACTGTGCATATTGTGATTGTTATGACTATGGTGACATGTTAGTCCTGCCCAACACGGTGCATATTGTGATTGTTATGACTGTGATGAAATGTTAGTCCTGCTCAACACGGTGAATATTGTGATTATTATGAATATGGTGAAATGCTGGTCTTGCCCAACACGGTGCATATTGTGACTGTTATGACTGTGGTGAAGTGTTAGTCCTGCCCAACACGGTGCATATTGTGATTGTGATGACTATGGTGAAATGTTAGTCCTGCTCAACACGGTGCATATTGTGATTATTATGAATATGGTGAAATGCTGGTCTTGCCCAACACGGTGCATATTGTGACTGTTATGACTGTGGTGAAGTGTTAGTCCTGCCCAACACGGTGCACATTGTGATTGTGATGACTATGGTGAAATGTTAGTCCTGCCCAACACGGTGCATATTGTGATTGTTATGACTATGGTGACATGTTAGTCCTGCCCAACACGGTGCATATTGTGATTGTTATGAATATGGTGAAATGTTAGTCTTGCCCAACACGGAGCATATTTGTGACTGTTATGACTATGGTGAAATGTTACTCTTGCCCAACACGGTGTATATTGTGATTGTTATGACTATGGTGAAATGTTAGTCCTGCCCAACACGGTGCATATTGTGATTGTGATGACTATGGTGAAATGTTAGTCTTGCCCAACACGGTGCGTATTGTGATTGTGATGACTATGGTGAAATGTTAGTCCTGCCCAACACGGTGCATATTGTGATTGTGATGACTATGGTGAAATGTTAGTCCTGCCCAACACGGTGCATATTGTGATTGTTATGACTATGGTGACATGTTAGTCCTGCCCAACACGGTGCATATTGTGATTGTTATGACTATGGTGAAATGTTAGTCCTGCTCAACACGGTGCATATTGTGATCGTTATGACTATGGTGAAATTTTAGTCCTGCCCAACACGGGGCATATTGACGACTGTGGTGAAATGTTAATCCTGCCCAACACGGTGCATATTGTGATCGTTATGACTGTGGTGAAATGTTGTCCTGCCCAACACCGTGCATATTGTGATCGTTATGACTATGGTGAAATGTTAATCCTGCCCAACACGGTGCATATTGTGATAGTGATGACTATGGTAAAATGTCAGTCTTGCCCAACACGGTGCATATTGTGACTGTTATGACTGTGGTGAAATGTTACTCCTGCCCAACACGGTGTATATTGTGATTGTTATGACTATGGTGAAATGTTAGTCCTGCCCAACACGGTGCATATTGTGATTGCGATGACTATGGTGAAATGTTAGTCTTGCCCAACACGGTGCGTATTGTGATTGTGATGACTATGGTGAAATGTTAGTCCTGCCCAACACGGTGCATATTGTGATTGTGATGACTATGGTGAAATATTAGTCCTGCCCAACACGGTGCATATTGTGATTGTTATGACTATGATGACATGTTAGTCCTGCCCAACACGGTGCATATTGTGATTGTTATGACTATGGTGAAATGTTAGTCCTGCTCAACACGGTGCATATTGTGATCGTTATGACTATGGTGAAATGTTAGTCCTGCCCAACACGGGGCATATTAACGACTGTTGTGAAATGTTAATCCTGCCCAACACGGTGCATATTGTGATCGTTATGACTATGGTGAAATGTTAATCCTGCTCAACACGGTGCTTATTGTGATCGTTATGACTATGGTGAAATGTTAATCCTGCCCAACACGGTGCATATTGTGATTGTGATGACTATGGTAAAATGTTAGTACTGCCCAACACGACTCAAGCGAAATGTTAGTCCTGCCCAACACGGTGCATATTGTGATCGTTATGACTATGATGAAATCTTAGTCCTGCCCAACACGGTGCATATTGTGATTGTTATGTCTATGGTGAAATGTTAGTCCTGCCCAACACGGTGCATACTGTGATTGTGATGACTGTGGTGAAGTGTTAGTACTGCCCAAGACGGTGCGTATTGTGATTGTGATGACTATGGTGAAATGTTAGTTATACCCAACACGGTGCATATTGTGATTGTTATGACTATGGTGACATGTTAGTCCTGCCCAACACGGTACATATTGTGATTTGTGATGAATATGGTGAAATGTTAGTCCTGCCCAACACGGTGCATATTGTGATTGTAATGACTATGGTGACATGTTAGTCCTGCCCAACACGGTGCATATTGTGATTGTTATGACTATGGTGAAATGTTAGTCCTGCCCAACACGGTGCGTATTGTGATTGTAATGACTATGGTGAAATGTTAGAACTGTCCAACACGGTGCGTATTGTAATTGTTATGCCTATGGTGAAATGTTAGTCCTGCCCAACACGGTGCATATTGTGATCGGTATGACTATGGTGAAATGTTAGTCCTGCCCAACACGGTGCGTATTGTAATTGTTATGCCTATGGTGAAATGTTAGTCCTGCCCAACACGGTGCATATTGTCATTGTTATGACAATGGTGAAATGTTAGTCCTGCCCAACACGGTGCATATTGTGATCGTTATGACTGTGGTGAAATGTTAGTCCTTACCAAAACGATGCATATTGTGATCGTTATGACTATGGTGAAATGTTAGTCCTTACCAAAACGGTGAATATTGTGATTGTTATGACTATGGTGAAATGCTAGTCCTGCCCAATACGGTGCATATTGTGATTGTTATGACTATGGTGAAATGTTAGTCCTGCCCAACACGGTGCATATTGTGATTGTGATAATTATGGTGAAATGTTACTCCTGCCCAACACGGTGTATATTGTGATTGTTATGACTATGGTGAAATGTTAGTCCTGCACAACACGGTGCATATTGTGATTGTGATGACTATGGTGAAATCTTAGTCTTGCCCAACACGGTGCGTATTGTGATTGTGATGACTATGGTGAAATGTTAATCCTGCCCAACACGGTGCATATTGTGATTGTGATGACTATGGTGAAATGTTAGTCCTGCCCAACACGGTGCTTATTGTAATTGTTATGACTATGGTGACATGTTAGTCCTGCCCAACACGGTGCAAATTGTGATTGTTATGACTATGGTGAAATGTTAGTCCTGCTCAACACGGTGCATATTGTGATCGTTATGACTATGGTGAAATGTTAGTCCTACCCAACACGGGGCATATTGTGATCGTTATGACTGTGGTGAAATGTTAATTCTGCCCAACACGGTGCATATTGTGATCGTTATGACTATGGTGAAATGTTAGTCCTGCCCAACACGGTGCATATTGTGATTGTGATGACTATGGTAAAATGTTAGTACTGCCCAACACGACTATGGTGAAATGTTAGTCCTGCCCAACACGGTGCATATTGTGATCGTTATGACTATGATGAAATCTTAGTCCTGCCCAACACGGAGCATATTGTGATTGTTATGACTATGGTGAAATGTTAGTCCTGCCCAACACGGTGCGTATTGTGATTGTTATGAATATGGTGAAATGTTAGTCCTGCCCAACACGGGGCATATTGTGATCGTTATGACTGTGGTGAAATGTTAATTCTGCCCAACACGGTGCATATTGTGATCGTTATGAATATGGTGAAATGTTAGTCCTGACCAACACGGTGAATATTGTGATTGTTATGACTATGGTAAAATGTTAGTCCTGCCCAGCACGGTGCATATTGTGATTGTTATGACTATGGTGAAATGTTAGTCCTGCCCAACACGGTGCATATTGTGATTGTGATGACTATGGTGAGATGTTAGTCCTGCCCAACACGTGCGTATTTTGAGTGTGATGACTGTGGTGACATGTTAGTATTGCCCAACAGGGGCATATTGTGATTGTTATATATGACTATGGTGAAGTGTAAGTCCTGTCCAACAGGGGCATATTGTGATTGTTATATATGACTATGGTGAAGTGTAAGTCCTGTCCAACACGGTGCGTATTGTGAGTGTGATGACTGTGGTGAAATGTTAGTTCTGGTGAAATGTTAGTTCTGTTTAACACGGTGCGTATTGTGATTGTTATGACTATGGTGAAATGTTAGTCTTTCCCAACACGGTGCGTATTGTGATTGTGATGACTCTGGTGAAATGTTAGTCCTGCCCAACAGGGGCATATTGTGATTGTTATATATGACTATGGTGAAGTGTAAGTCCTGTCCAACACGGTGCGTATTGTGAGTGTGATGACTGTGGTGAAATGTTAGTTCTGTCCAACACAGTGCGTATTGTGATTGTTATGACTATGGTGAAATGTTAGTCTTTCCCAACACGGTGCGTATTGTGATTGTGATGACTCTGGTGAAATGTTAGTCCTGCCCAACACGGTGCATATTGTGATTGTTATGACTCTGTTGAAATGTTAGTCCTGCCCAACACGGTGCGTATTGTGATTATGATGACTATGGTGAAATGTTAGTCCTGCCCAACACGGTGCGTTTTGTGATCTTTATGACTCTAGTGAAATGTTAGTCCTGCCCAACACGGTGCGTATTGTGAGTGTGATGACTGTGGTGAAATGTTAGTCCTGCCCAACACGGTGCATATTGTGATTGTGATGACTTTGGTGAAATGTTAGTCCTGCCCAAGACGGTGGGTAATTCGATTGTTAGACGTTTTATGAAAAACATTGGAAAGATTTTTTAAATGTTAGATTCTTCCATAGAACGCACGCGCTCATACATGATACGTATACTGGTCAGAGTTTTACGGCGAAACAAGTGAACTAAATATAAAACTGTAATACATAATGATGATTTTATTCGAATTTTTATTGCCACCCATAATTCCTCCTGTCCCTTTAAAATAATGCTGCCCTGTATGGATGTGAGTGGGAATCATACCCTAATAACTAACGAGTAATGTGCTCATTGTATTTAATACATTAAACTATATTAAACAAGGCTCTATGATCTGTACGATTTAATTATTGCTATTTAAAACTGAGGGACAGTTGCTACGAGGGTTTACTTCTTTTTATATTTGTAATGAATCGAGCACATATCGCCTTTAGTCTCTTTAATATCCAGCTGTCATTTGTATTTGTATTGATACCAGTCACGCTCCGAGATCGCCTCTTGTCCCTTTAATAACCAGCTGTCATTTGTATTTGTATTGATACTAATCACTCTCCCAGATCGCCTCTAATCTCTTTATTATCCAGTTGCAATTTGTATTTGGACTGATACCAATCACGCTCCCAGATCGCCTGTAGTCCCTTTAATATCCAGTCGTCATTTGTATTTGGATTGATACCAATCACTCTCCCAGATCGCCTCTAGTCTCTTTAATATACATCTGTCATTTGTATTTGGATAGAAACCAATCACGCTCCCAGATCGCTTTTAGTCCCTTTAATATCAAGTTTTCTTTTGTATACTCATCAGATCGCCCCTAATCTCTTTAATATCCAGATGCCATTTGTATTTGTATTGATACAAGTCACTCTCCTAGATCGCCTCTAATCTCTTTAATATCCAGATGTCATTTGTATTTGTATTGATAAAATCACGCTCAGCGATCGCCTCTAGTCCCTTTAATAACCAGCTGTCGTTTGTATTTGGATAGATACCAATCACGCTCCCAGATCGCTTCTAGTCCCTTTAATATCCAGTTGTCATTTGTATTTGGATGGATACCAATCACGCTCCCAGATCGCTTCTAGTCCCTTTAATATCCAGTTGTCTTTTGTATACGCACCAGATCGCCTCTAGTATCTTTAATATCCAGATGTAATTTGTATTTGGATTAATACAAATCACTCTCCCAGATCGCCTCTAGTCTCTTTACTATTCAGTTGTCATTTGTATTTATATTAATACCAATCACGCTTCCACATCGCCTCTTGTCTCGTTAATATCCAGTTGTCATTTGTATTTGTATTAACCCAATCACGCTTCCACATCGCCTCTTGTCTCGTTAATATCCAGTTGTCATTTGTATTTGTATTAACCCAATCACGCTCCCACATCGCCTCTAGTCTCTTTACTATCTAGTTGTCATTGTATTTGGATTTATACCAATCACGCTCCCACGTCGCATCTAGTCTCTTTAATATCTAGTTGTCATTTGTTTGTGGATTAATACCAATCACGCTCCCACGTCGCATCTAGTCTCTTTAATATCCAGTTGTCATTTGTATTTGGATTAATACCGATCACGCTCCCATATCGCCTCTAGTCGCTTTAATACCCAGCTGTCATTTGTATTTGGATATATATCAATCACGCACCAAGATCGCCTCTAGTCTCTTTAATATCCAGTTGTCATTTATATTTTGATTGATACCAATCACGCTCTCAGATTGCCTCTAATCTCTTTAATATCCAGTTGTCATTTGTATTGGGATTGATACCAATCACTCTCCCAGATCGTCTCTAGTCTCTTTAATATCCATGTGTTATTTGTATTGGGATTGATACCAATCACTCTCCCAGATCGTCTCTAGTCTCTTTAATATCCATGTGTCATTTCTATTTGGATAGATATCAATCACGCACCAAGATCGCCTCTAGCCTCTTTAATATCCAGCTGTCATTTGAATTTGGATCAATACCAATCACGCACACAGATCGCCTCTAGTCTCTTTATTATCCAGTTGTCATTTGTTTGTGGATTAATACCAATCACGCTCCCACGTCGCATCTAGTCTCTTAAATATACAGTTGTCATTTGTATTTGGATTTATACCAGTCACGCTCCCTGATCGCCTCTGGTCCCTTTAAGATCCAGCTGTCATTGTATTTGGGTTAATACCAACCACGCTCCGAGATCGCTTCTAGTCTCTTTAATATCCACTTGTCATTTGTATTTGGATTAATGCCAATCACGCTCCCAGATCTCCTTTGGTCCCTTTAATATCCAACTGAAGTGATTTTCTGGCTGGCCCTGAACTAACCCGGGGTTTTATAAAGATGATACTCTTTGTTTAAGTAAAACATGTGATATATTTTGTTCGTAATTATACAGGTAAACGGCAAACCGTATTGCACCTGTATAAGGACATTCGTTCTAGATTTTGAACGTTTTGTCAAACTATAACTATTATATCAAGTTGTAATTGTCTTTATAAACATACCACACGCTTGACATAACTGCCAATAAGTCGGTAGACCAAATTTAACCCCTGTATTGTATTTATATTATCATGTCAATGTGCCTATCATTCTCATCTTAGCGTGACTAGTGTTGTGAATGAAATAGGTAAGATTGTAGCGGACCATAGCTAATGCTACTTGCAAAATATTATACCTCGGTGGGATAGCAACATAAGCTAATGCTACATGCAAACTATTATACTTCGATGGGTTAGCAACATAAGCTAATGCTACATGAAACATATAAGAAATCGACCAAGCTAGCACCATAAACTAATGTTCCATGCAATATATTAGATCTCGATCGAGCTTGCATCATAAGATAATGCTACATGCAATCTATTAGACCTCCATCAAGCTGGCATACTAAGCTAATGCTACATGCAATCTATTAGACCTCCATCAAGCTGGCATCCTAAGCTATTGTTACATGCAAAATATTAGACCTTGATCGAGCTGGCATCATAAGCTAATGCTCCATGCAGAATATTAGATTTGAAATTTCAGATGAGAAGATGCTTTAACGAGTATTCTATAAAGTATCTGTTAACCTCAGTCGGGACGGCTTCAATATCGTTATAATAATAGTACTAATATTAATAGTAGTATTTCCGGTAGTTTACGGAAATTAACGAGTAAGTACGATTTATAAATTAGCCGTAACTTGCACGGAACTTTAGTGAGAGTTGTGAGTTACTTTCGAAAATAAAAGAAATAAGTTTTTAGTTGTTTAGCCTATTTCAATGATGATTGAACACTTTTATGACCGATGCAGGAGAGTAAAGTTGGGGAAATATGCATGTCCTGCTTGTACATGTGTGAATGAAATACGTCGTCTACAATTTTGTTACGATAAGTAAGGCCTAAGTAAACACAACGCGTTGTAAGACGTGTCTGTTATGTGTTACATCGTTCCCAATTCTTTGTTGCAGGTATCTGGGGCATGTTTGCACAATACCTCCAATACCCTCGATTACATCCATTGTGATAATGTCGATTTAAATAGCTTGACAAACTGTTTAACTGTTAAACGGATCACCAACACATAAAGTCATTATATTTGTTTCTTCCGATCAGCCACATAGATAGGGAAGGGTACAATGATACCCGAGAACCTGTTCTACTTTTATCTATGTTACCGTGTTCGGAGGACAGACTCCGAAGCACGGGACCGTTCAGTTTTACATATCAATCAAACGGACGAGGCCAACGTACTTATATTATCCGAGAATAACCTGAAGAAAGCCAGCGGCACAGGTGAGGTACGAATCGGTGAACTCCGAATCTATCCACAGGCACACTGCAACCCCACGTTATAAATGAAGATTGATGATGGAATAGTTCGCGTTTTCTTGGGTTGATAACCAAATTATGTTTGTTTTTAAAAACATATTCGGTAAAACAATGTACCAGAAGTACTAATTAAAGTTGTAAACTGGAATATACATGAATAAATTGATACACATTTTAAACATTACAATCCCAAAAAGTTTTTTTTAATTCGAGACATAAATGACAGAGAAATGATATCATAAACCATGTAGGGGTCATACTGAGAACGTGCAGAACTGTATAATACCGGCGGACATGCTCAATGTCCATTGTAAATCATAAATTTTACACGGATCCTTCGGTAATTTGAGACATTCTTTCTTTGTCGTGTTTCGTTCAAATTTAAAACGGTTTACAGATTTAAGTTGTTTAAAAGTGCCTCTATCCAGCGCTGTAAGCATTTCAAAATTGCGATTGTGTCTCATTTATTATTAAAACTTTTGCACGATTGTAACACTGACCCCTCGTCATTTACGATATCATTTCTCGATCAAATTATTTTTGAGTTTGACAAAGTTTTCGGTCTTTAAAGTTACACAAATGCACCTTTCCAATAGTATCTGCATAATAGTATTACGATGCATATACCATTGTTTAACATCAATTATCACCTCGGGTCCATTTCTGTTTTACCGAGTATATATAATGACATTATTTTGTTGGTAATTTTTAATAACGTGTTCATCTACAATAAAAATTGTGATTCTGCTTAGATTCCAAATCACATGTTATTGCAGATGTAAAATTGGTCCTCTGTGTACACTTTGGAATTTATTTACTTAAAACCAACTATTTGAATGTTCCTTAGTCTTAATGGTGAATATTCACAGGATAAGGTATACTTCATTAACATATGTATAGATTATACAAAGACAAGGTATACTTCATTATACAAAAACAAGATATGAATCAGGGTTATTATGCCCAATAGTACAGGTAAATGGAACTGCTGTTTTCCTCAATGCTTATGTTACCTTCATTATAATCATTTTTTGTGTCGCCTTTTGAAAAAATGCGAGACATAGGCGCCGCTAATGTTGCCGGGCTCGACGGCGTTAACATATTGTATTAGAACGTGTTTGTCCTTGGGAGTAGAATGTTCAAATTTCATATATAACATCCTGGCCATTGACCGTTTTAATGCCAATGACTTCCAGCTCTTCAACTAACTCTGGGTCCGAGTCAATGTCACTTAAATACATGTACCGTCACCAAATGTTAACGCAAATATTGACGGTACATGTATTTAAGTGATCTTTATTCCGACCCAGTGTCAGTTGGAGGGCTGAACGTTATTGGCATTAAGAAGGACAATGACTAGGAGGTTATATATAAAATAATATTAGCGTTAAAGTTTGCGTTAACATTTGCGTCAAGGTTGCGTCAAAGTTGTTATAACTGTGGTGTCTTTAGAGTAGAGTGTTCAAATTGCATACATAACATCACAGGTTATTGTTCTTCTTATTGCAATGTAATATCAGCCTCCAAATGACCCTGCGTCAAGGTCAGTTGCCTCTTAAATACATATACCGTCTCCAAAAGTAAATGAGTTAAAGTGCGTTAAATTTTAATAACTGTTTTGTTCTTTGGAGCAGAGTGTTCAACTTTCATATATAACCTCCTTTTCATTGTCGTTCGTAATGCCAATAACTTCCAGCTCTCCATCTGACCATGGATCGGAGTCAACGCCACTTAAATGCATGTACCGTCTTCAAAAACTGTGTTAAAATGTGCGTTAAATTAGTTTATTTGTTTGTCCTATAGAGTAGAGGGTTCACATTTCATATATAACATCACCGGTTATTGTTCTTATTCCAATAACTTTCAGCCTCAAACTGACGCTTTGTCAAGGTCAGTGGTCTCTTAAATACATGTACTGTCTCCAAATTTCACAAACATATACCATCTCCAAATTGTATTACATTTAACAATATAACCTGGTGAAGTATAGTCTAATCTCGCTAGACATAATTATTGTTATTTTTAATTACGTCCAGCCACTGAACTGACCCATAGTAGCAGAGAACATTACATTAATTAAAATATGCACTGACATTTTATGATATGCTTAGATCAAAAAACAATGGAAGTTGACAAGCTGGTAACTGAAGCAATTATACAGAACCACATAAAAATTCCACTTGACAGCCACTGATAAGCTGTGCCATTAAAATGTAAACACCTGGCCTTTTCATTGCTATATATCCAAAATGTGTTAAGATTCTGGAAATAAATATGTTTAAACCAAACAATTAATTGCAGCAATTGCAGCAATTGCAGCAATTACATGGCAACTAAAAATAACCTATTTTAAGTACATCTCCATGTGAATTGATGATTGGAAAATAGAAACTAAACAAATAACAAATCTTTCTCTAGTTAAACTCATTTATTAAAAGAATAATATTTTAATGACATTAATGATTGTGACAATGACAATGAAGACAATTTTATATTTAAAGGTTTAGCACTAAATGTTTAGTGTTGACAAACATTACACAACAACCAAGTTTGCTAAAATAATTCTTCTATTTAAAGGGACACTGTTACTTTGAGCTTATAAACACAAAATAATTATGTTGTCATACATGCGGTCGCATGCATTGGAGTCTATCCTCCAAGAACATTAAAGATTCTTAGAAATCTATGTGATAGTAAGAGCAGGGCAGGTTCCTGCATTCCTATGTATCCTTCCCCTTTCTCTGGTGTGTCTGTAAATAACCTATAATGTGCAGATGAGCCGTTAAAGAACATCTAATTCAATTCAATTCAAAAATGTTTTGTATAGAAAATAAATACATTTTACAATTATTTTGTTATATATGTACACAGTAATGTTTAATGTATTTGCATGCCAAATTTTGAGTTTACAAATGCTTTAAAAATGCTAAACATTATTTAGAAATTTGTGATTAAACGTCTCTGATAGAATAATGAATGTTGGAGTTTTTATACATCCTGGCCTTTAAAATTATTTCATTGCATCACAAGCAGATACCAGCATTAATTTGTGATGACATGTTCATGATAAAACAGGATATATGCTTAGATTAAAATGTCAATTTGTGAAGAGCAAAAAACAGCCTCTCGTGTAACATTGATACTTCCCCAATTATGACTAGCGGACATTTTTGCATGCTATTAAAACAGTTCCAGTATGAAATTAACTTTTTAAAGGGACACATCTATAAGTAAAGCCTATATTTATCATGATAATGAAGTAACAAGCTGATACGCGTCTATTTTTTTTACCGAATCTGGTCTATGAAATGGTAATGTCCATTCATCACTATTAGCATTTAGCTCCTTTATGGAAAACTATGCACGCTACCCTTTTGAATGCAGAGACATGAACTTGACGTTGCATAAACCCTCGATTTTTACAAGATGAAGGTCTTTGAAACATGTTTGTGTGACACGTCACTTTAGGCGAGACACCATGTGGCGCGCAACTCTTGTTAGAAATTGGTTTATTCGTAGAATGTGTGTTATTTCTCGGGGAAGGGTCTTTGTTTGCATTATAGAAGGACATGCGGCAATTAAAGGGACACGCGGCAATATTGAAGGCCTTGTAACAAGCTATAAAATTAGCATCGCGATTTATTAATGCAGTATCATTTTGACTTCAAACCTGCTTGCATATAATTAAATAAAAAAAAGATTCAATTTGTATTCCTTATTCCACCAACTGTTTAAATATAGTATTGATGCATTATGATCAAACAGTTAGTATTATATAAAAACAATTTTCTTTGAAGTATTGTAATAGTTAATATTAATGATTGCATAAATGTAAGTTATGTAGAAAAACTACGGGATGCGGCGAGTTTTAAACAAAACAAGATTGCCGTTTGTCCCCTCAAATATCAGTTTAGACGATTTGCATTATAATAAATACATAGCATGACCTTGGCTTCCATCCAAAGAAGTAACAATTTGTATATACAATGTGACGGAGGGTATATGGTTTCTTAAACAGTCTGAAATAACGACTTACATCTATAAATTGCATGTGGATTGATTGTATTCAGTCACAGATTTTTAACTGTAACACTGTACGAAGGGTGGGGGGGGGGGGGGGGGGAGGGGGGGGGGGTGAATGGGGTCATTAACTATCAATGAATTTACGCATTATGTGACTGGGGCAACCCGCTTTAGTCTCGACTCTTTTCGACGAAGGACTTATGTATGTTTGCGGGTGTCGGTATGCGGTGACGGCGGTTGACGACGACGCCTGCTCGTCAACATTCACGCTTTGCGTTTTAGGTCACCGTCTCAGGAAACACTGGTATACTATATGAGACTTCAACTCTCGGGTATATATGTAGTTTGTATATGGCAGAGAGTATCTAGCTTTCACGTGACAAAGCAAAGAGGCGGGAGACATTAAAAGGAGTTGAGAGCTAGAGGGGTGATAGGGATAGAGAGTAGTAATAACCGTAGACATCTAGTACAGCGTGTAATATGTAATAGTACATATTTTAATACGCTATAGTACAATGTGTAATACACAATAATACAGTTTGTATATACACAATAGTTCAGCATGCAATACCCCAATAATAGCATTGTGTGCAATACAAAATAGCATATATTGTAAATACCAAATAGCCCACAATAGTATATCGTGTAATACGCACTAGTACCATGTCTCAATACTCAATAGTAAAGCTAGTAAATACACGATTAGTTCAGCTATAATAACCCAACAGTACAGCCTATAATACTCCAATAGTTTTAGTGTGTAAAACCCAATAGTACATTGGTAATACTCAATTATAAAGTTTGTAATACTCTGACAGCACAACTTGTACTATCCAATAGTATAATCGTGTAACACGCAATAGATACAACAGTTTCATACCCAATAGAAGAGTGGTGTAAATTAAAGAATACGTACAGTGTGTAAGACGCATTTTAAACTCGTACCCCTATCTATCTACCCAATAGTACATCAAGTAAAACCTCAGCATAATACCCAGTGTTAAAGTTTATAATAACCCATTAGCACAGCGTCTAATACCCATATAGTACAGCGTGTAATACCCAATGGTACAGCGTTGTAATACCTCAAATAGTACATGCATGTATACTTAATAGTACAGCGTGTAATACCTATAGTACACTATAGTATTACCTAATAGTACAGCGTTGTAAT
>JAWPHD010009278.1:5000-105545 GCA_037043455.1 Cyrtodaria siliqua
AATTTTTTTACGTTAGCAGTAAAAACTATTTATCTGCATGTTTTTCAGGAATGTTTATCTATGAATTTGTGAACCACAGTAGTCACTATGCAGTGTACGTGTAATGTTTTCCTAAAAAAAGTGTTTCTGTTGCGGAATATTAGAAGGATTCATAAAATATCTTATTTGTACCATTGTTAGCCCACTGTATGATTGTTTTGATAACGACTGCATTAGACGACGTATTCATAATGACTGCAAAACACGACATATTCCTTCAAAATCTGTTTGCTTTTCTTTGAGTAAAGGAATAATTTATTTTCGGACGAAGTGAGGGAGAAATAAAATACTACAAACAATACCAGAAATTCAAAATCATGAATCGCTCATGATGGTTTAGAAGTCTAGGTCATATATGTATGCCATAGATTTCATATATATACATATACTTACATGTTAAAAGTAACTATAAAAAGCGTACGCCTAATCTACCTCTTCCTTGAAACCGCCTATGGAAAACATTCGTACGTACAGAAATGTGTGAAACACACTACTAAAATTTATAAAAATACTTTAATAGCGCATTAGATACTGTTTACAAGCTTCGGAAATGATGCCAATGTCAGTGTAACATTTACGACAAGGTAAGGTTGTTGCAATTACCTAAATACACTTATAAATATTATAAATATAGTGTACTAGCAAAATCCAACACTTTCCAAAGCTTTAGAAATGATGCCAATGCCAGTGTAACATTTACGGACAAAGTGTTGTAACTTTTGTTACAAGTAAAAATGTTGTAACAGACGTTGTAACTTTTATCACAACTACATTTTGTAACATTTGCGGTAAGATTGTAACAGATAGCGTTTAGTGTAACATTTAGAACACAAATTGTAACTTTTACGGACGGCTACAACAGATAGCGACGTGTGGGGTTCCTACACACGTCTATCAGACAATCAGCGCTATTACACGATGGATTTGCTTCGGGCTGGAATTTCATCAGCGTGATATCGCAAGGGTGCTTAATTGCAATGTAACGACGATATCTCGTCTCAACTGAGACCAGAAAGGCTGAAGGATACAAACCGACGTCAGGATGTTCATATGACGTCACACTTACGTATATCAGTTTATGACGGTCCCGGCATAGTTAGAAACTCATGGATAAGTTTTCATAAATTTACAACAGAAAAACAAACATCATTCGATCTTTTTCCGCTAATGGTGGATTTACTGGGTATTTATGACTTTTGCTTTTGCGGGTCATACTGTCATATTTTAAATTTAACAAGTTTACTGTTGATCAATTTCAATGAGATTTTCAACAATTCAGCTAAATATATTGTTAAGTAAGATAGATGAAACTAAAATCGAATGTCTATTGATATATGTCAGTTATCTTAGTTTATTCCCCTGTTGCGTTTTTAAAGTAGTTCAGTGCATGTGGTCTGGTGCACCATAGAACCTGATTCAAACCGTTGAGTTATTTTTTCACTGACTGTTGCAAGGACGTATTCCAACTGTCAATCATTGTATTCGTTGTGTCGAATACTTCGTTCTATTTACATTGTAGTCTTATTATTTTTATTTGAGTGCTTAGTTATGGTTGACTGTGATCTGTTAATGATACATTTCCTGTTATACTTATATACCTACTTGCTATCACTTTCGCTCATTTACAAATAAAAAGGTAACAATTAATAGTTTTATGATATTATTTATAAAAGAATCATTAAACGACCTGATATTTGTTGTTGCTGGGAACGTAAACCAAACACTGTTTAGCACTATTCTCACGAACACGAGAAGTAAATTGCTAAATGGATGTGTTTAAAGTACATGCCATATTGTATTGTTTTCACAGAACCTATGTGTATGTAACCTTTTAACAAACAATGTGTCGATGACCTGAATGAATAGTTATAATCCCCTGACCACTATGTGTACGGATATATCTCAGCGTTATAATTGATCAAACATCGATTTGCAATTAAACGGCAAAAACTTTGCATTACAGCGCTCTTCAGTTATAAGATATAATGGAATGGAAATTCTATACATACAATAAGTCTTTTTATGACCCCCGTGATTCGTTAGAATAGTATTAATGTCGAAAAAAATGTATTTATTAAATAAACAGCTTTGATTCAATGTGTACAAACAGATAACGATATCACCGTAATTAGACAAGTAATGGAGTTAGATAGTTTCGGAATTCGTATTAATAATTCATAAAATTGCTTTCTTGCCAATAAGATTGAGTTTCAAATAATCGGTTTCCAATGCAGCCTCTATGATTACAAATCTCTCTGGTAAAATAAATGTAACAAAAGTTCAATTCCGACTGAAACTTTAGTGATACTGTGTTACGGCGAAACAACATCGGCTTAACATTCAATATTGGAACATCTTCATACAATATTGGAACATCTTAGCTAGTAATTGAACCAAACGTGTATACGTAATATATTGTCATACTGCAAAGAAAATTCTCAGGATTTCATGGGTCAATGCGCCGTAGACTTGAGCCATCTCGCGACTTGAACATAGGACGAATTCCCCGTAGGTACCAACATTACTCGAATACACAAAAACAAAATGGCGACGATAACGTTGCCGATTCGTTTTGGAACGGATCCTATCGCTTTTCTGCGCTTTCTAATGTGTGTAAAAGTCTCAAATTATCGTAAGTGTATTTTGTTTGGCAATTTTACAGATAATAAAACAATAACATAGTGATAAAATACGTTTATTTTATTAAAAAATCCGCCAAATTTAACGACGTTAGAGCGATGACGTCACGAAAATATACAACGTCTAGTAAGAGGCACTTTACGGGGAAATTGGCGCAAAAAAAATGAAATGTGTTTTTGGCTGTATTTTTTCTTAATTAAAAGGTTACAACTTTGAAGTATGACAAATTCGTTATTAGGATTCTTACCAGGGAACATGGGCTCACATTCCCTGCCTGAAAATTATATTCACCCGAGCCGTTAGGCGTAGATACTGAACGTAGATATACAAGTCGAACAGGAAGTGTAGGTTTCACAGAACACAGTCAACCAAAATCTCGTATTAAATTAAACAATAACAAGGTTAATAAGGGAGGCATGTGACATCACATACACGAACGTTATACAGAGTGAAGGTTTGGCGCAAACTATGATGAAGCCGTGATACTCTGCAAATTATTGGCATTCAAAAGATATGATGACTAGAATATCTGTATTTGTGTTGTGCTGTAGAGTTGTACGTCACACAGACACTGTTCAAATACAAACACTGCTAACAAGAAGATGTACGTTAGAATGTTCAAATAAGCAAACGATGAAGAAAAGTAAACATTCTGTTTGAACATGTGTCATGATGCAAATGTTAAAACGTGGCAAAATGTTTGGTGGTATTTCTAAATAGTAGACGAATCTATTTGGCACGCCTTAGTTTGGATTGACGTTCTTGCCATGATCTTGAACGTAAAAGAAAGCAGGTTTTTTTATTGTAATAGTTTTTTTTAGATGGATACATTAAAAAGCCGGTATATGAGTATATTTTCGGTTTTCTCTCAAATACCTACATATTCACAGCTCTTAAGAAAATATATCGGACACAACATAATCTGGAACAGTTTACAAATTCGCACCCAGGTAAAGGATACAAATGGTTGTCAAGTTTTATCTCGATATGAATCTTTGTTTAAGACAATGAAATGTTCTGGATACTTTTGCGATACAGAATATGCTCAACTAGTTCGCACACCTGCATGTTAATGCTTATTCTGTGACACTTAGAAATTCTGCAAAATGTGTTATTATAAACCACGGTAAGAAAGCGTGTCACTCTTGCAACTGCAATTCCTAACTAAATAGATCCAACTGTTCTTGAGAATATTTTTAGACTTAAGCTCAATTATGCAAATACCAATCATGTTTATAAGTTTAAATAATACAGAACAAAAAAAGAAACGTCTGCCAGTTTTTGAGGGCGTATAAAAGCTTAAACAGCGTTTTAATTAAACAATATTTGATGTTTGTAAGCACACTTAATTGAGTATTAAATATCCCATTAAACGGTTTCAAATTTGACAAGCACTAATCTTTTATGGATGATATGGAAATGTTAAAGGGAGGAATTTGATGATTGTTGATAATCAAAAGCTGCCATCTACACAATCTGTGTTTATGAGTTGTATGTGACTTTGTTTGATAAGGAACATAAAGAAAATACTGTCTCGGACAAATTTCGGTAGTTGTCGCAGATTTAATTTGTTCTTTTTTTATTTTGCATGTTTTAAGAAAAAGGGGGCTAACTCCATTGTGTACTGAACTTTTCAAAAACAACTTTGTTTGGGGTTGGCGGTCTATATAATTATTGTTAAAACATCATTAATTTGTTCCTGTTTTGCTGTCTAGACAATCAGCATCAACATCAGCGGAAGTGTTCAGTATGTTAACGTTCATAACAAGCTGATATAATAAAAATAAAGAACAACCTTCTTCTAAACTCAAATGGGAACAAAATTATAACATGGAGCAAGAAACATGGAAGGAAATTTACATGGCACCTTTCAAATCAACCTCTAATTCTACATTACAGTGGTTTCAACTTATAATTATCCACAGAATTTTACCTACAAGAAAATACTTGCATACCATAAATGCAATAGATAGCCCTCTATGTCACACCTGTCACCATTTGTTATGGTCTTGTCCTGATACACAGAACTTTTTACATCAAGTAAACAATTGGTTATACACTAAAAGAGTTTTAATTCTACAGCTGATCTCAGTGTAATACTTGAAATCAAGTACTATATTTTTTTTATTTTAAACGCCTAAACACTCCACTATATATAGCAGCCTTCAAAAACAGACTCGTATACTGTTATAAAACACTTAAAGAAACAGCCATTATGAACATCAATCTAGAACCTTTCTATAAAAACTGGGCAAAAATACAAAGACATTTTCGAACCTTCCTAAAATATACTTATTACAAAATGAGTTTTTGTAAAATTATCTAATTCATTGTATGAAATATTCACCAAATAATGGGATAAAAGGTAATAATATCTGAATAAAAAATGTGTTTACATCAGGCCAATTTAGCTGAACCAAGACCGCATCACTTTCAAAGTTGATATCATTTTCATCAATGCTCTAATGTTTCCTGTTGTGAGGGGCTGCATAGGGGTTAACATACAGAATAAGAAAACTTAGATCTTCACTATTCTTTTCTTATTGTTTTTCTATTGTTTAACAAGTTAAAATACTTCCCCTTAATAATAAAAATATTAACTGCATATATTGCAACATGTAGTATAACTATTTGTTTGCATTTTAATTGAACATTGATAATATGCTTGTAAAAAAAAAAAAAAAGCTGATATGTATAAATATGATAAATACTAATAAATAAAAACTCCATACGATATCCTCTTGTTTGTGTTATCTGGTAATGAACCACCTAGATCTTCACTGCGTGCACGTCGCAGCGTGGGCACTGATGACACTCATGATTTTTGTATAGGGGTCGCCTTGCCAGCCCTATACGCCATTACTGGTATGAGCACTTTATTCGCGTATTGTGGTCAGTACTGGTATTACTAAACTGGTTTGTCTCGGTTTAGTAGCTTGAGTGTCATTTGACCGGGAGTGAAGATGTCTCCTGCGTCCCGTCACAGCACACATCATCTGATGGCCAGAAGTTTGAAGTCAGAAGTCCGGAGCCGAGAGCTACACCGCCACAGCGGATCAACGCCGAGGACAGAAGACTGAAGACCGAGGGCCATCGGGTGGTATGTGCGGCGCAGAGGTCATACTGTGATGGGTGTGGCCCTAAAGGGGATCGTCCAGTAGCGTAGGCAGCACCACCTAGACGTCGTTCCAGACCCCCACTTCACCGCCACAGCGAGAACTACACAGAGCGAAAGCGACAACCATCTACATACACACAACAGAAGCGACAACACAGCAGCAGCACCAGATCAACCAACACACTCATCTAGAGAAGTCCAGACTCTATTGTGCCCATAGCGACCAGGGTTCTCCAGGCGTTTTAGTTGGCGGAGGGACTTAAAAACTTAGAATTAACAACAACAACAACATCTGGTAATGAAATTAGGGAAGAATAATAATCTTCATCAAATTATGAAAATGATGTCATTACGTGGTCCGAGTATTAACTTTCATACCCATCCAACACCTTCTCCAGGAAGCGAAAACGGGGTTGGCTGGGGTATGAAATAAAACCTTAATTTCGGCTTAAAATGTTTGCATAGTGTAGAATTTAAACATTGAATAGGTAACTTTAAACAGATTATTGCATTTCTCCAGTAAAATATGTTTTTAAACATGTTTTTGTCGAAATATCCGTTATAAAATCCTGCTATCAGATTTCCCATAGCTTAATAGAATTAAGGCGGGACCACGTAATGGTTTACTGCCCTTTTCGAAAGTGAAATCACGTTACGAAAGATCAACAACAGACTGACATAACATACGTCAAAGATCAACAACAGACCGACACAACATACGTCAGAGTTTCTTTTATGCCGATTCCATAGATTCTCCATCAAACGGCAGACATAATTGATGCTGACTTTACCTCAGAACGTAATGAAGTGCACCTAGTTACTATGTTCGACGCGTTGTGGCAATGCTTTGGTGGCCAACTGAATCCGATGTGTGTGTGTGTGTGTGTGTGTGAGTGTGTGTGTGTGTGTGTGTGTTATGACAATGTATCTGTGAAATATGTCGAAAACATTTAACGATCTCGGGACGACGGAGATGGATCAACGCACTTAGTATCTAGACAGCGTGTAGTGCCACTTTGTAGACGATATAAGCAGATAATAAACTAGACATGACGGCGACTCCAGCTTTTAACTTACATTGAAAAGCAGACGCATTTGTCATTGGATGAAGTATCTATTTACATGACAGATTCATATGGTTTTAATTGATATTCTCGTGCTGCTGCTGGTCACAAGTGAAACTTATGGTTCATGTTGATTGTAGCAATACTGTTCATAAGTACTATGCAAAGAAAGATAAAAATATCGGACAGGGAAAGCAGCATTCAAGGACGACACGTCAACCACAAAACACAAAAACAAACACGCAAACAAACAAACGAGAAGGCAAAAGTAATAAAAAAATGCAACGACATCACAAACACAAAAGGGTTGACAATAGGGCTACCGCCTTGGAACGGTCAGTGGCAACAAAGGCCACTGGGGGTTTAAACCGGTTCTAGGGTGCACCAAACCTCACACTTACCCTTAATTGTTTGTATGGAGAGTAATACCATTATGTGAAAAGCGAAATAAGGGCCAATAAATATTTATTACAGATACGAAATAGAATCGTATCATTGCACGAGATTGGTAAAGAACAACACTCAGTTTGGATGACTTTAATTGTGGCTTTAAAACTAGAACACCACCCAAGTCAGTCATAGGGGGAATGGTATTAGTTACATCTAACATTGCCTCTCATGAACAGATTCAATATACAAACGAAAAATTGATTGACACTTCGTTTCCACCGGCTATCAATCAGTGAACGTGTCCAGCATATTTCACAGATATATTTTCATAACAATCAAACACTTAACATATGTCATAATGTTCATTTGTCACACAACTACTACTCGAAATACTTTCTGATATTGTTTGTATTTATTGCTCCAGAAGTTATTGACATTCAAAATACCGCTCAAGCCGGTGCACTGGAGCGCGCAAAATATTGCATCATATAATACCTCTCACGAACAGACTTGGCTGATTTATCTTTGTCCTGCCATTGCTTCTCATCGTTGCGGTGGCCTTATAGATAGATGTCCGTCTCGCATGCGGAAAGTCGTGGTTGGCCGGCTAAGGCTTCGTGACATGGTACTATTATCGCTCTTTCGTCTTGCTTCCAGTTAATCATGTTTTTGGTGTTGTTTGTCAGAAATGCCTCTACTGTTAAGCAAATTGTAAACTCTCTCTTTAGTGCTGTATAGGTATACCATGATGAAAAATAATTTGTTCTGTAATTGTTTCTTGAACTCAGGGAAATGCTATAACAGCAACACATATAGGTCGGTGCATATTTACTACCAAACACTGTGCATGATTGCAGTATGAGCATCCCAGAAATTATTAAACACGCATTAGAAACATTAAGATCTGCTGATAAGCTTTTGTTATTTATTTGCTTAGCATCAAAACATGCAAAGCTAGTTATCTAAGGCATTGCGTTTGAATCAGGAAGACTTGGCACTAATTTTAAACTAATTGCGTTATTTTATAATAAACACATGCCGTTTATAAATGCAATTAAATACCAAATATGCGAAAAGAATTATCATAACCCGACGCCTGTGCCGACGTGAATTCCAAACCGCGTAAAATCATTAATGTTACCACTTTAATGCACTATTTATTAAAAAATAAATTATTCAACAACGCACACGTATACATATATACCACGATAAATGATGATCGGGAAAAATCCTCGTCCATGTAGCGAAAATCATTGACGTCAACATGGACATTATCTCTCTGGTTATAAATTAAACGACTGAGTTTTACGATATTTTCAATATTGATAGGTTGTCTGTGTGGTTAGTATTTTATAAAATATAGTTTTAACCACAGTAGAACATAAGGTAGAGCCGATGTTCAAATTAGTATCCAGGGTCCGTATTCATAAAGCTTCTTAGCAATATCTTAACAATTTTGTAAAACACTTTTTCTATCGCTTTAATACATCTTCGTTATAGGTTTAATAATGTTGTGGATTAATAAAACCCACAGCTAAAACATAATCTTAAAATAGATGCTCTGTAGTGTCGCTGAGAGGTTAATAAGGATATTGAAAAATATGTAAAAACAAGAAATATCACTGTAAGTGATAAATGCCCCCGAAGTGTCCTTTCATCTCTAAGTATGACCTTGACCTTGGAGCCATGGACCTGGATTTTGTGCACGACATGTCGTTTGGTTGTGATGAGTACTTGTGCCAAGTTATTTGAAAATCCATCCAGGAATGCACAAGTTATTGACCGGACACGATTTGACCTTTGACCAGTATTATAGATGACCATATTCATATTCTATAGTTCAATACAGTCTGATCATGGCCATGTAACAGTTACTCTGGCATAGTATATATATTCCCCTTTTCCTGTGAAAAATTCCCCTCTTAAAAAACATTAAATACCTTTTTTTATTAGAAAATGTTAAACTCCAATACAGGAAAACAGCATAATTTTTGCAATTCACCTTCTTGAAGGCCCTGGCCCCAGTCACCTTGAAGTCACATACCTGGATTTTGTGCACAACACGTCGTCTTGTTGTGAACATTTGTGCCAAGTTATTTGAAAATCCGTCCTGGAATGCCAGAGTTATTGATAGGACACGATTTGACTTTTGACATCCAAGTGTGACCTTGACATTGGGTCCACAGACCTGGATTTTGTGCGCGACACATCGTCTTGTTGTGGTGATCACTTGTGCCAAGTTATTTGAAAATCCGTCCATGAATGCCATAGTTATTGACCGGACACAATTTGACTTCTGACCTCCAAGTGTGACCTTGATCTGAAGACCTGGGTTTTACGCGCGAAATATTGTCTTGTTATTGTGATCACTTGTGCCAAGTTATTTAAAAAATCCCTGCAGGGGTTGTGACATTACGGTCCGGACACGAAATTGCGTACCTGTTTTTGACCTATGAACTGCAAGTGTGACCTTGACCTTTGAGGTACGGACATGGGTTTTGCGCGCGCCACATCGTCTTGTTATGGTTATCACTTGTGCCAAGTTATTTAAAAATCCCTGCAGGGGTTGCGACGTTACGGTCCGGACACGAAATTGCGTACCTGTTTTTGACATATGAACTTTAAGTGTGTCCTTGACCTTTGGGGTACGGACCTGGGTTTTGTGCGCGACACATCGTCTTGTTATGGTTATCACTTGTGCAAAGTTATTTAAAAATCCCTGCAGGGGTTATGACGTTACAGTCCGGACACGAAATTGCGTACCTGTTTTTGACCTATGAACTTCAAATGTGACCTTGACCTTTGAGGAACGGACCTGGGTTTTGCGCGCGACACATCGTCTTGTTATGGTGATCGCTTGTGCCAAGTTAATCAAAAATCCATGCAGGGGTTTTGAAGGTACAGTCCGGACACGAACTGCGGAATTACAGACAGACAGAATCCGGACAGACAGACAGACAGACAGACGGACGGTGCGATTACTATATGCCCCCGAAAAAAAATTCGGGGGCATAAAAACATTTAAATTTTGACTGAAGTATATTTTAAACTTAAAGTTATAGTCTCTATATCAATCGATTTCTTATTTGTAGGTGTGTCCTTATTTGTAACTTTATGTTCACTAGCTAATGTCGAAATCGGGTATTTAAGCGAGCAAATATAACTCAGGACGGCTTATTAACCCAGGGATAGTGCGTTCAATCCCAGCCAGGACCGAATTTGGGTTAATTATCAAAATATTTCAAAAAAGTATTTCCTACCTTACCAGTCCTTCGGATGAGACTTTAAACCGAGGTCTGCGAGCTACAATGCTAAGTGCAATTAGTGCAATACAGTGAGAATAAATAACCGCTTATACGCAGGATATTATTTATGGTATAGACATCGACCAGTCCACATTGTACCTTTACAATGGTAACATTACACAGGTAACATTATGATTTACAGAAGAAAAGAAAAGCCTCTTTCGGGACTCGAACGCACGACCTTCTGATTTCAAGTCAGGTGCTATATCCACTGAGCTAGAACTCTTCTTGTACAAACTACCATTTATTATGAGGCAAAACAACTTAACATATTTGAACGCAACTTGCGATGAAACCATAACTATATAGTCCATCTTGTCGGACGTGTAAATTAACATTGACTGGTGTAATACTATATGTTATCAATATGAAACTAATATTCCGCACCAAAACAACCATATCTCGACTTGTTATTTAGCGCTTGATGAGTTTGTGTGTGCACTAGTTATTACGTAATGCCTGTTTAGTGTTAATAAAAATAGAACATACCAATAAATAGCCGTGGTCTAGTGGTTAAACGTACGGCCATCACAACTTAAAAGCGCAACGTCTGTGGTTCAAATTCCGTTCCGGGCAAGTAATTTTTTTTCACATATGTTCTGAAGCTGTATATTTATCAATGTTACCTGTACGAAGGCTAAATAAAAATGTGATATTTTATCCAGCGATTTCTGCTTTATAAACCGACTATTGGGGTGTTCGTCGATTTGAAACTACTTCACACATGACTCATTCATAGTTATTACCAATTAAAAGAATGAATGAATGAATGAATGGTGTTTTACGACACGTCGACAACCAATTAAAAGAGAGACTCTGTAGCTTTAAGCTGCTTGATGAATACGGGGCCAGATATCGTGAGATTATTTAAAGGATTCAAGTAATATTTGATATGTACCGTTAAATTACGGTAGTGACCGTAAATAAGTTTTACAGTCAATACCGTAATTGTACGGTACAGGTCCTGGCAACCAGCTGCCGGGACTTTTACCGTAACATTTTACGGGGATTTTTTACCGTAAAATTTTATTTTTCCAGTTAACACACTGAAAATGCTTCAAAGACAGAAATCCCATAATTGTAACTCGACATTATTACAGCGAAACTACTACAATGTATCCAAAAAAAACAATAAAACCACAAGTAAGTGACAGAAAAATCCATTTATAACGCCGTCAGATCTGCTTGCTGTGCTGATTTTAGTGGGTGGGGTACGGACATTTTGAAAACCAGGCTATATGGTAAACTTCTCAACCAGAAGACAATGCACATTGTAGGGTATAAACAGCAAAACACAAACTTACTTACATCTAATACATAAAGTTACGGCCCAAAGTTACTAAAAAAGACTAACTAAATGAAGATTTTTTTTGTTTGTTTTTCTGTATATTTGCAGAACGCGTTTCACACCCGTTTCCTATCGTTTCCGGCAAGAAAATACCCAGAATGCAAGGCGGTCACGGTGTAAAACCCGTCAATCATAAACGGGCCTAGTGCCGTAGGAAAAACGACGGTATTGCCCGTAAATAATACGGGGAATTTTTACAATGTAGCTTTATAAAATGTTTAATAAGTAAATATCATTGTTTCCTTTCTCAAACAAGCAATGGTTCATTGAACTTATCAATTAGGCATGTTGCTTTAGCCATAACTTTCAAAACATAGAAAGGCTTACGGCTTTTCTGATCACTTTACATGATGATTTATTTAATATATAGCCAGTTCTGTTTGTCTGCTAACTACTACCACAGGAATATATTCGATAATAAGAGTAGGGCACGGGTACCGGATTCCTATGTATCCTTCCCCTCTCTTAAAAGCATATATTAAAAGTTATTTTTGCTAATTGTTAATATCGACGCTCACAGACAAAAGCAAATGAAATAAAATAATATCCAATAGGGGATTAAACCATAATTAATTAGTGTTTTCCACAACGACTGTTTTTTATCAGAATTTGGTTAATTAATAGACAACGGTACGTAAAACACAATATTCAGCTTTTAAATATACGACTTCAGAGTTAAGACTGTCTAATAGTCAGGAGAATATAGAAGACACAAAGAAAGTCGAAGCCAACGGCTATGTTTTATTTATGGTAAGCGTTTTCATTAATCAACACCAGTATTATCTAGTGTAATTTACTAGGCATTTTGCTGTCAATGCTGTAATTCTCTTAATCACTTATACCATGAATTATGATAGTGATTTACCATTTCTGGAGATTTCCAATTTAAAAGAAACAATTTGGGTGTCCGCTAACGTCAAAATGGGAGAAATACGTTTAGGCCATTAAAAATTAATTGCTAGTTTCTCATCCAAATTTATTTCAAAATAGGGGCGGGGGGTGAAATTTTATTTTTATTTTTTATTTTATACGACAAATGTAAAATAGCCTCGGCCTTAAACTATGGCCTTAAACTGCTCTTCCTGACTTTACAATTGTTAAAGTCATTACGGGAAAAGAGATTCTATTGTATATGTCTTCATTTCCGTTATACACTATTTTTATATTAGAATGAACAACCTTTAACATTGGTTATATTATATCTTAATACATACTGAAAAGTGATCCTTTGGAAGCAACAAACACAAACAAGAGAGAAAAGTAGCAGACTCGGTTTTATTGAGTCTGTTCATAAAAGGTAATTATGAGATGCAACATCTCTCACGCCTCCAAGCACCGGCTTGAGCGATATTCTACTTTAAAGCAATATAGAGTGGCTTGGTGATTCCAAAGGATCAGTAAATAATAACCCTACTGATTTGTAGACTTTTTAAACTAAACTAAACAAAACCTAGTGTGAATGTCAATACATACTGAAAATGTGATCCCTTGGAAGCAACAAACACAAACAAGAGGGAAAAGTTTTAGTCGTTGCAAAAATGTTGACAATTACCTCGTGGAAATTGAATGAGCTAATTACATTTCGTTATAAATCCAGCGTGTACAATCTCAAAAACAACACAAAAAACACGATTTCTTGTGACATTAAAATCACGGTAAGCTTACTAGGTTGCTTAAAGAGCTGGGCCCCGTTTTATGAAACAACTTACGACCATTTTGAACGTAAATCAATTTTAAATGCTTCACTATTAATTACACACTTTTCAAATAAACGTGATTTCATTTCATTTTCTTATACATGTGCTATTTCTGTACTACGTGCACACATAATTGTTTACATTGAACGATTTTAAAAATGGAGACTTATCGTAATATGTTTAATAAAAATATATTACAGCTAGAATATGTAGAAAGGATTATTTATTTATGCCTTCGTCACAAATAAATAAAATGATAACAATTTTAATGAAGAACTGACGCAACATTGGAAGTCGAAAAGAAAATGGAATCGATATATGTGAGTCAAAAGAACGAGGATTAAAAGACCCACTGTACTTAGATAATGAAATCTCACTACAGATGTGTCACATGTATGCACGTTGTTCTCTTTGTTTTTATATTAAATATTGAAACAAACCTATTAAAGCGAGTTGTTTTCTGTTACGTATTTTGGTGTTGAAATATTGTTTAATACCTTTGTACTTAATACCTAAAAGGAGGACTACCTGACGGTCTCATTCAGTGAACTAAGAAGAGTCACTGCTCAAATGTTATGTAGACATATACTGATACATGCTGTCCTGTATGCAACCAGCATAAATAAATGAAAGGTTTCCTAAAAGAAAGCATTGGCATGAATGCTGTCAAAGCAGAGTCAGACGCAATAAGAACAGCAACAATAGAACTAACTGTCTGTCAATCAAATCTAGTTGCAAATCTTATGTAAGAAAGCCTTGAAGAAATTACCAATTGCTTTCTTGTTGGTATTCATTGCATCAATTCAACAGTATCCGCGACTCCGGAAAGAGAGGAAGAACCGTTGTTCGTGCCCAATTTGGGGATACGGTCGTATATAACCAGAAACTTGTTTTATTGATGTTATGTGGGTGCGGATGGGGTTTTATATTATATATATATAATAGAAGATGGGGTTCTTGATTTAAGTCAAACATTTTACTTATTTGTTTACAAGCAATGTTTCTTTTCAAAGGTAAGCGACGAAGAAGGCACATCATGTGACCAGCCATCACTACTATTATTGTATGCATCCGAAATGATTCACGAATGCACGGTTCACCGCGATATTTCCACATTGCATTTATTATAGGAACCGCCTCGACAATTTCCGTAAAAGGTAAACATAAAGGTTCCGAACATTGCCATAAGCAGTCACACGGTGTATTTTGGAGTCACTGCTGCAGTTCTCTGCGTACAATACCTTCTTAACTTGATGACTGACATGGATTACATGTTTCCAGGCACGTCTGTTCATGGTCAATATCAAACTTAGAGGTCGAAGGTCATATGCACTATATTTCGTGACCTCTCCATATCTCTTGAACCGCTTGAGGGATACTGAAATAACTTTTCACAAATGTTCACCATATTAAGGCGACGTGCAGAGTCCAAATTCCAACCACGTCCGTTCAAGATCAAGGTCACACTTAGAGGTCGAAGGTCATATGTACTGTATTTCATGTCCGCTCTATATCTCTTGAACCGCTTGAGGGATTTTAAAATAACTCCGCACAAATGTTCACCATATCGAGACGACTTGCAGAGTGTAACTTCCAGCCACGTCCGTTCAAGGTCAAGGTCACACTTAGAGGTCGAAGGCCATATGCACTGTATTTCGTGTCCGCTCCATATCTCTTGAACCGCTTTCCGGATTTGGAATAACTTGGCACAAATGTTCACCATATCGAGACGACTTGCAGAGTGAAACTTTCAGCCAGGTTGGTTCATAAATTATGGAGGGAGACATATGTTTTTGTTACAAAAACAACCCCGTCTAGTTTTTATAGGTTTACGAGAACAAAATTGATGCTGATAATTTATAATGTAATTAAGGAAATAATGTTAAAAAATGAATTATTATTAGTATTGTATTGTTTATTTTATTTCGTATGCACATATAATACTGTCACAATGTCTAACGAAGGATCAGTGACTATAATATGACAAAAATACAGTTATAATGCGGATGTATTGATTACAAATGTTGTCTGTATACTGTATATTTTGAACACATTATTAAATAATGACGACAGTTTTCTGACTGTAATTATGTACAGTTTTGATTGTCGATAAGGAAGCTTCTGAAAAGGATTAAGAGAATGTCATTCGATTGCAAATCTAGTATTTAATCAATTCTGAAAAAGGGATCCCTTGGCTCGGTTTTAAGACTTGATCGCGGCGGTTACGAAAAACAGAATATGAAGGAGGCTTAGGCAGATGTGTATTAAAAAGTAGTTATACAAATTGCATAGGAAATGTAGCATTCACATAACACAGTGAAATAGAAACACGGAATCAAAACAAATAATAATTACAAGGAGAAATAGAAGCAAAGTATGCAAAACTCGTGTACTTGAATGGTTGGCAATACGTGTACATGAATGGTTGGCAATAAGTGTACATGAATGGTTGGCAATAAGTGTACATGAATGGTTGGCAATAAGTGTACATGAATGGTTGGCAATAAGTGTACATGAATGGTTGGCAATACGTGTACATGAATGGTTGGCAATAAGTGTACATGAATGGTTGGCAATAGGTGTACATGAATGGTTGGCAATAGGTGTACATGAATGGTTGGCAATATGTGTACATGGATGGTTGGCAATATGTGTACATGAATGGTTGGCAATAAGTGTACATGAATGGTTGGCAATAGGTGTACATGAATGGTTGGCAATAGGTGTACATGAATGGTTGGCAATATGTGTACATGGATGGTTGGCAATAAGTGTACATGGATGGTTGGCAATACGTGTACATGGATGGTTGGCAATACGTGTACATGAATGGTTGGCAATAAGTGTACATGAATGGTTGGCAATAAGTGTACATGAATGGTTGGCAATAGGTGTACATGAATGGTTGGCAATAAGTGTACATGAATGGTTGGCAATATGTGTACATGGAAGGTTGGCAATAAGTGTACATGGATGGTTGGCAATAAGTGTACATGAATGGTTGGCAATAGGTGTAAATGAATGGTTGGCAATAAATGTACATGAATGGTTGGCAATAGGTGTACATGAATGGTTGGCAATAAGTGTACATGACTGGTTGGCAATAGGTGTACATGAATGGTTGTCAATAGGTGTACATGAATGGTTGGCAATATGTGTACATGAATGGTTGGCAATAGGTGTACATGAATGGTTGGCAATAAGTGTACATGAATGGTTGGCAATAGGTGTACATGAATGGTTGGCAATAGGTGTACATGAATGGTTGGCAATAAGTGTACATGAATGGTTGGTAATAAGTGTACATGAATGGTTGGCAATAGGTGTACATGAATGGTTGGCAATAGGTATACATGAATGGTTGGCAATAGGAGTACCGGCTTAAAACGGTTAATGATAGAAACACCGCTAAGGGATTAAACAAGGTTATATGATGCGTCCCAATCGGGACAGTGTAAACATAAAGAAATGCCCGTCAGGTAATGCACTCTAACAAACTATACTCAGTTGCAAAATAAACTGGACACTTTGAACAGTCAATTAATGATTCGATCTATTGGGAAATAAATGACAACACGATATTGGCAATGAAATGATAAAAAAATTAGTATCAAACATGGCATATTCTTTTTGGAATTTGTCAATTTAATTCTAATTTTTTTTTATACAATTAAATCTAAAAAAAACTCAGTGTCCACATTCTTTTGCAGCTGACTTTCTTTTGCAGCTGAGTATAGACAATATTAATGGACCATATATGCATAACACAAAGATGATCATTTAAATATCAACATAAAACGTCGTAGAGCACCACAAAGCAAATACTGCATTCAGTTTATAAAGTTTAATTTTGTTCTTGTGAGTATTTCTACAAGGTAATATCACCATACTAATTATACAATAAATGTAATTTAAATTCGTTAAGACATCATCTTTGCTAGTAACTAATTATTATGCTATCAGTCGGAGAATGCCACTTACCTGCTTACCTTATACAGCTAATACTAATCATAGATGCTTACGTTTCATCGACTTACTTACTTATAGTTTTGTGTTCATTATAAATGTCTAATACTTTTGCGAGATATGGTAAGGTATTCATTTTTATATGGATAAAGTTGTCAAGCCAAGTCTTCTTAAATATCAAGATGCCAACTACAGGACACCAATCACTTTCCGATCAGTGGCAACATATGTTACTGGAAATGAATGGGTACGACGCCGTCGACAGAATTTTCGCGGTTAGCTAAAGTTTGGAATTATAACAATGCCGCCATTAGGAAATCTACTAGTCAGTTAATACAGCAATGTCATATGGTTCTTTTTAATTTCAAAATAGTCGTGATCATCGTCGACGCTTGATTGTAAAGTTTTCTTACAAATAGCAAGCTTTGTAGATGATCTGGAATCATTTCAATAACGTAAAACTTAGATATGATATTGTGTATGTTTAAATGTAGATTAGTAAGTAAAACGTCTGGACAATGCGGTGAGAGACCATTACTGGAAAAAGAAATGTCCCTATATAACTGCGCATGTCCATAACGTGACTATACTATACACCTAACGAGCCACTGAATAACCGTTATGATAACAATGAAATGGTATAATTAAACTGTGTGGACATTTCACGTGATTTTTAATTCTCCGACATCAGCGTTTTTTTCTAGTCAGGTAACACGTTCCTAAAAGAATACAAAAAAATGAGATTTTAATTATCCGAGGGCATATTGTAAATAGTACAACCTTGATTCTCATATGAATTAGGATTCCAGCCAGTACCATTTGTGACATATTGCACCATTAGTTAATCAATCCTTTATATATTCTTTCTTGAGTACAACACATATATAGCTTATTTCTCAAAGGATTTCATCATCGACCTTATAGATTTTTACCAACAGATTACTGAGTTTATAGTGGTGTTTATTGTTTTTTTCTAACATGAAATGTACGATACTACAACATACCTGCACACATGTATATATTTAATGTTTACTTATTAAAATAATAGTAATATTAAATATGTTTTAAATTAAAAGGAATGCTAACGTATGCAATACACTAATGTAGCAAGATGCAACTTGGGATATTGTTGAAGTGTGTATGCAAAACGTTGGTTAATTTTGTGCGAGGAGCGTCAGGCGTCTAATTTCAGTAATTGGTTTACACTGTAGTTGTTTTCTTTCAAAAGTTGTTTGAAAGACACTATATCAAATTTGAAATATGTTATAAATAGTGAGATATCTTTTAAACAATATATTTTTAAAGTTTGAGTTGCAACTGATCAAAACAATGGTATCTTCAAATGTATCGAACATTTCAATATTTATGTGGATTGTACAGATGATATAATGTTTTAAGTAAACGAACAAAAAACGATTTGAAACGAGTTAAAATAAAAACAACAACCAAACCACCACAGGCAATACGATCAATTGACTCAAAATCTGTAAAATTCACCCACATACACCTTAAACTAGTTCCAGTGTGTTGTTTTATTTAAATTTGCGAATTTATTTGTTGGTGATTAGTGATTAACCATGCATGAATAATTGCATTGTTGGTGATTAGTGATTAACCATGCATGAATAATTGCATTGTTGGTGATTAGTGATTAACCATGCATGAATAATTGCATTGTTGGTGATTAGTGATTAACCATGCATGAATAATGGCATTGTTGCTGATTAGTGATTAACCATGCATGAATAATTGCATTGTTGCTGATTAGTGATTAACCATGCATGAATAATGGCATTGTTGCTGATCATGAATAATTGCATTGTTGGTGATTAGTGATTAACCATGCATGAATAATTGCATTGTTGGTGATTAGTGATTAACCATGCATGAATAATGGCATTGTTGGTGATTAGTGATTAACCATGCATGAATAATGGCATTGTTGGTGATTAGTGATTAACCATGCATGAATAATTGCATTGTTGCTGATTAGTGATTAACCATGCATAAATAATTGCATTGTTGCTGATTAGTGATTAACCATGCATGAATAATGGCATTGTTGCTGATTAGTGATTAACCATGCATGAATAATGGCATTGTTGGTGATTAGTGATTAACCATACATGAATAATGGCATTGTTGGTGCGGTGAATGTCTATTAAGGTTTCATTATAATTATTTGTTCAATTCATCTCCAAAATCTGAGTCGAATTGGTCACTTTTATTGTAAAAACGTTATATAATAATAAGTATCGGACATTTCAAATTTTATTTTGAAACAGATAATAACCAAACAATTTAACACAAACCTAGAACTACCTAAAAGTAACCATGGAACTTCATGATAAATGTGTGTGCGTCAAAGGGCTAGAATATAAATATATATGCAGCCGGCCTGCTATGCTTTGAACCCAGACCTTCGGACTACCATACCGTTGCGGACTACCTTTCCATTTCCCTTCCAACTGAGCTAACCGACCGGACAATGCTACGTCAATATATCCAGTTAGATATCTGTGAACCGACATACTATCTCTAAAAATAGGTATTAGTCATGGAATTAACATGGTTACATAAAATCATTTGCATGTTTGTCGAAGTCTACTCAGTCAAGTCTCACGCCGGCATCGCCACATTTCACAGGTTAGAAAATTATGCAACCGGACCAGGGCTCGAACCCAGCTCCTTCAGACCCTCCTCCTTCTCTGCCGACCGAGGTTAATCGGTCGGACAATGCTACATTAACCTACAATGTAAGATATTTATAACCCGTCACATATAATATTTTATATAAAGAATATATGTGTTGCTTCTTCTTCCTTAGTCGTTTTTCTGTAATCTCTGCATATTTCAGCTGTGGACTTGACCATTGTTACCTGGAATGATAAAATACAATTAATTATTGATATGTTTGATGCTTTAAGCCTTTCTGATTACACATACCTAATGTCAGTGTCAGAAACTTTAGCTATAACGTTTTTAAAATGTCTGCTACTTTTATTAAAATGTCCGATACTGCCAAAATTAGCTTATACTATTTCAGTTATTTTAATTAATAAACATACTATTGCATATATTAACAAATATAACTAATCAACTATTAAATTGCAAAATTTAGAATACAAATACGTAAGCTTTAAATTGGTAAGGTAAAACTGGTACACCATAGATTGAAACAAATGTAGACTACTATTGATGTTGTTTTCAATAAACAACAAAGCTACAATTATACTTCATGTCTAACTGTATTAAAATAACAAGGATAAGTGTTTTAAATTTCGACAGAGAAACATTCCTTCAAAAAAGGATTTATCTGTAATAAACAATAACACTAATTTTAAACGTTGGTCAATGGTGAAATGTTCGATACCAAATGTAGCGAACATTTCAGCGCATATTAAACGTTTTACATTGTAGTATACATAACATATTTATGTAAGTTAGTAAATACAATGTCTTAACTACGGTGTCCTGTTGGGGCCAGATACAATGTCGTATTGTCGTGGGCGACAATGCGACGCCCGACAACGCGACATCGCGACATCGCGATACGACAGTGCGACATTGCGATACGACAACTCGACATTGCGATACGACATCACGACATTGCGATACGACATCGCGACAATTATGTCATTATGTCGTATCGCAATGTCGTGATGTCGTATCGCGATGTCGCGATGTCGCATTGTCGGGCGTCGCATTTTCGTGCACGATAACGCGACATTATGTCGTATTGTCGTAATGTCGCCCACGACAACGCGACATTCTTTCAATTGCCGTAATGCCAACGACATCGCGACATTACGACATCGCGACATCGCGACATTACGACAATTGAAAGAATGTCGCGTTGTCGTGGGCGACATTACGACAATACGACATAATGTCGCGTTGTCGTGCACGACAATGCGACGCCCAACAATGCGACATCGCGACATCGCGATACGACATCACGACATCGCGATAAGACATCACGACATTGCGATACGACATAATGACATAATTGTCGCGATGTCGTATCGCAATGTCGTGATGTCGTATCGCAATGTCGAGTTGTCGTATCGCAATGTCGCACTGTCGTATCGCGATGTCGCGATGTCGCGTTGTCGGGCGTCGCATTGTCGCCCACGACAATACGACATTGTATCTGGCCCCAACCGGACACCGTACTTAACACTGCAATAAACGCAAAATTTATAAAATATTTCATCGAACAAAAAATAGACGGATATGATGACTCACCGATTTTCAAAACGCAGCCATGTGGCTGTATGTCCAAAATTTTAACCTCAGTTCTCGCAACTTTCCCTCTTGTGATGTCACAGTGCTTGCGTTGGAGTAGAAAATGACGTCATTGCCACGTACTATCATACTTTTAATTAAAATTGGTAGCGAGCATTTCGGTATCGGACATTTCATTGGTTACAATTATTCGTTTCTGTACATATGGGCATTAACTTTGTGTGTATTTGATTCAAAACTAAATTGATAATAGGAAATGCCAAAATATAGTTACGAACTGACGAGGTAGCGAACATTTCTTTCAATTTACTTCTGTTAATTAGTTTGACTTTCACTCAGTCTGTTTTCAAAAGCGTTATTATCTAGGTCAGGTATCATTTTCAGATGATATTTATTACGTAGCATTGTCATGCAAAGGTAAACATTGACTCAGTATTGCCAATATCATGTTGTATTATGCCGTCTCGAACATTTCGCTACACTTGGCGACAACCTTCAATCGGTATTCAGTATTTAAAAATTCTCCGATCTCCGGTTTTTTAAATGTCTTCACATTTTTTAAATAAGCGTAGTGTAATATATCACACTGTATTAAACTCGTTTTACTTTTATATTTAATCAATTCAGTAGATGTGATGGAAAGTAAAAAGCGACAGTATCGAACATTTCATTTGTCTTCAATTTAACCAGAATAAAAGAAAAGCAAGTTCATACATACCAAAATTACTGATGTAATAGGAGTATATACTTGCTCTCTTGCAATTCAGGGTGTGGATAGGCTGATCTTTGATAACATATTTCTAGTAGGCAAAGGAACGCGGAAATCACAGTTCATTTGAGAATGAGTGACAAATCAATGGCGTTACATCGATAGTAAATTGTACGAGTAAATAACATGTTTACGAATCAATTTGATCGTGTTGCGTATTCTTGCAATGAAACCGATATGTTTTATTTACTCTAAGTATAGCAAGAGCAGATCGGTTAACCGGAAGCATTCATAAATCAATGTCTGGCTTAGCCTTCTTATTTTGTACTTCATTATGGTGTATATAGTACTTCATCTAAATATGACATCAGTCATAAATCAATGTCTGGCTTAGTCTTCGCATGTTGTACTGCTTTATGGTGTATATAGTTCTTCATCTGAATATGACATCAGTCATAAATCAATGTCTGGCTTAGTCTTCGCATGTTGTACTGCATTATGGTGTATATAGTTCTTCATCTGAATATGACATCAGTCATAAATCAATGTCTGGCTTAGTCTTCGCATGTTGTACTGCTTTATGGTGATATATTGCTTCATCTGGATATCAAAGCAATCATAAATCAATGTCTGGCTTAGTCTTCGAATGTTGTACTGCATTATGGTGTATATAGTACTTCATCTGAATATGACATCAGTCATAAATCAATGTCTGGCTTAGTCTTCGCATGTTGTACTGCTTTGTGGTGATATATTGCTTCATCTGGATATCAAAGCAATCATAAATCAATGTCTGGCTTAGTCTTCGAATGTTGTACTGCATTATGGTGTATATAGTACTTCATCTGAATATGACATCAGTCATAAATCAATGTCTGGCTTAGCCTTCGCATGTTGTACTGCTTTATGGTGATATATTGCTTCATCTGGATATCAAAGCAATCATAAATCAATGTCTGGCTTAGTCTTCGAATGTTGTACTGCATTATGGTGTATATAGTACTTCATCTGAATATGACATCAGTCATAAATCAATGTCTGACTTAGTCTTCGCATGTTGTACTGCATTATGGTGTATATAGTACTTCATCTGAATATGACATCAGTCATAAATCAATGTCTGGCTTAGCCTTCGAATGTTGTACTGCATTATGGTGTATATAGTACTTCATCTGAATATGACATCAGTCATAAATCAATGTCTGGCTTAGCCTTCTTATGTTGTACTGCTTTATGGTGATATATTACTTCATCTGAATATGACATCAGTCATAAATCAATGTCTGACTTAGTCTTTGCATGTTGTACTGCATTATGGTGTATATAGTACTTCATCTGAATATGACATCAGTCATAAATCAATGTCTGGCTTAGTCTTCGAATGTTGTACTGCATTATGGTGTAAATAGTACTTCATCTGAATATGACATCAGTCATAAATCAATGTCTGGCTTAGCCTTCGAATGTTGTACTGCATTATGGTGTAAATAGTACTTCATCTGAATATGACATCAGTCATAAATCAATGTCTGGCTTAGTCTTCGCATGTTGTACTGCTTTATGGTGTAAATAGTAGTTCATCTGAATATGACATCGGTCATAAATCAATGTCTGGCTTAGCCTTCGCATGTTTTACTGCTTTATGGTGATATATTGCTTCATCTGGATATCAAAGCAATCATAAATCAATGTCTGGCTTAGTCTTCGAATGTTGTACTGCATTATGGTGTATATAGTACTTCATCTGAATATGACATCAGTCATAAATCAATGTCTGACTTAGTCTTCGCATGTTGTACTGCATTATGGTGTATATAGTACTTCATCTGAATATGACATCAGTCATAAATCAATGTCTGACTTAGTCTTCGCATGTTGTACTGCATTATGGTGATATAGTACTTCATCTGAATAGGACATCAGTCATAAATCAATGTCTGGCTTAGCCTTTGCATGTTGTACTGCTTTATGGTGATATATTGCTTCATCTGGATATCAAAGCAATCATAAATCAATGTCTGGCTTAGTCTTCGAATGTTGTACTGCATTATGGTGTATATAGTACTTCATCTGAATATGACATCAGTCATAAATCAATGTCTGACTTAGTCTTCGCATGTTGTACTGCATTATGGTGTATATAGTACTTCATCTGAATATGACATCAGTCATAAATCAATGTCTGACAGTCTTCGCGTATTGTACTGCATTATGGTGTATATAGTTTTTCATCTGAATATGACATCAGTCATAAATCAATGTCTGACTTAGTCTTCGCATGTTGTACTGCATTATGGTGATATAGTATTTCATCTGAATACGACATCAGTCATAAATCAATGTCTGGCTTAGTCTTCGCATGTTGTACTGCATTATGGTGTGTATAGTACTTCATCTGAATATGACATCAGTCATAAATCAATGTCTGACTTAGTCTTCGCATGTTGTACTGCATTATGGTGTGTATAGTACTTCATCTGAATATGACATCAGTCATAAATCAATGTCGGGCTTAGCCTTCGAATGTTGTACTGCATTATGGTGTATATAGTACTTCATCTGAATATGACATCAGTCATAAATCAATGTCTGGCTTAGCCTTCTCATGTTGTACTGCTTTATGGTGATATATTACTTCATCTGAATATGACATCAGTCATAAATCAATGTCTGACTTAGTCTTTGCATGTTGTACTGCATTATGGTGTATATAGTACTTCATCTGAATATGACATCAGTCATAAATCAATGTCTGGCTTAGTCTTCGAATGTTGTACTGCATTATGGTGTAATAGTACTTCATCTGAATATGACATCAGTCATAAATCAATGTCTGGCTTAGCCTTCGAATGTTGTACTGCATTATGGTGTAAATAGTACTTCATCTGAATATGACATCAGTCATAAATCAATGTCTGGCTTAGTCTTCGCATGTTGTACTGCTTTATGGTGATATATTACTTCATCTGGATATCAAAGCAATCATAAATCAATGTCTGGCTTAGTCTTCGAATGTTGTACTGCATTATGGTGTATATAGTACTTCATCTGAATATGACATCAGTCATAAATCAATGTCTGGCTTAGCCTTCGCATGTTGTACTGCTTTATGGTGATATATTACTTAATCTGAATATGACATTAGTCATAAATCAATGTCTGACTTAGTCTTCGCATGTTGTACTGCATTATGGTGTATATAGTACTTCATCTGAATATGACATCAGTCATAAATCAATGTCTGGCTTAGCCTTCGAATGTTGTACTGCATTATGGTGTATATAGTACTTTATCTGAATATGACATCAGTCATAAATCAATGTCTGACGTAGCCTTCGAATGTTGTACTGCTTTATGGTGTATATAGTACTTCATCTGAATATGACATCAGTCATAAATCAATGTCTGACTTAGTCTTCGCATGTTGTACTGCATTATGGTGATATAGTACTTCATCTGAATATGACATCAGTCATAAATCAATGTCTGACTTAGCCTTCGAATGTTGTACTGCATTATGGTGTATATAGTACTTCATCTGAATATGACATCAGTCATAAATCAATGTCTGGCTTAGCCTTCGAATGTTGTACTGCATTATGGTGTATATAGTACTTCATCTGAATATGACATCGGTCATAAATCAATGTCTGGCTTAGCCTTCGCATGTTGTACTGCTTTATGGTGTTATATTACTTCATTTGGATATCAAAGAAATCATAAATCAATGTCTGGCTTAGCCTTCTTATATTGTACTGCATTATGGTGTGTATAGTACTTCATCAGAATATGACATCAGTCATAAATCAATGTCTGGCTTAGCCTTCGAATGTTGTACTGCATTATGGTGTATATAGTACTTCATCTGAATATGACATCAGTCATAAATCAATGTCTGGCTTAGTCTTCGCATGTTGTACTGCTTTATGGTAATATATTACTTCATCTGGATATCAAAGCAATCATAAATCAATGTCTGGCTTAGTCTTCGAATGTTGTACTGCATTATGGTGTATATATTACTTCATCTGAATATGACATCAGTCATAAATCAATGTCTGGCTTAGCCTTCGCATGTTGTACTGCTTTATGGTGATATATTACTTCATCTGAATATGACATCAGTCATAAATCAATGTCTGGCTTAGTCTTCGAATGTTGTACTGCATTATGGTGATATAGTACTTCATCTGAATATGACATCAGTCATAAATCAATGTCTGGCTTAGCCTTCGAATGTTGTACTGCATTATGGTGATATAGTACTTCATCTGAATATGACATCAGTCATAAATCAATGTCTGACTTAGTCTTCGCATGTTGTACTGCATTATGGTGATATAGTACTTCATCTGAATATGACATCAGTCATAAATCAATGTCTGGCTTAGCCTTCGAATGTTGTACTGCATTATGGTGTATATAGTAGTTCATCTGAATATGACATCGGTCATAAATCAATGTCTGGCTTAGCCTTCGCATGTTGTACTGCTTTTATGGTGTTATATTACTTCATTTGGATATCAAAGAAATCATAAATCAATGTCTGGCTTAGCCTTCTTATATTGTACTGCATTATGGTGTGTATAGTACTTCATCTGAATATGACATCAGTCATAAATCAATGTCTGGCTTAGCCTTCGAATGTTGTACTGCATTATGGTGTATATAGTACTTCATCTGAATATGACATCAGTCATTAATCAATGTCTGGCTTAGTCTTCGCATGTTGTAATGCTTTATGGTGATATATTACTTCATCTGGATATCAAAGCAATCATAAATCAATGTCTGACTTAGCCTTCGTATGTTGTACTGCTTTATGGTGATATATTACGTCATCTGTATATCAAAGCAAACTAAATCAATGTCTGGCTTAGCCTTCTTATGTTGTACTGCATTATGGTGCATATAGTACTTCATCTGAATATGACATCAACCATAAATCAATGTCTGGCTTAGCCTTCTTATGGTGCATATAGTACTTCATCTGGATATCAAAGCAAACATAAAAAAAAAATACTTTTGTATTTTTATATACACGAACATCTTTGTGTTTACTTATCATGCTTATATTGCCTATTAATGCTGCCTTGTTGGTTAGAGACTAGTTCATGGCGGGGATTTCTTTATATACATTGTCCCGTGTTATAGGGATGAAGTAGGGTAAGTGTGAGGTTTGGTGAACCCTAGAACCTGGTTTAAACCCCCAGCGGCCTTTTTGCCACTGACTGACTTTAGCCCTATTGTCAACCTTTTCGTGTTTGTGACGTCATATGCCTTTATTCCTTTTTAACATTGCCATTAATGTTTGTCATTCTGCGTGTTTTGGGGTTTATTGTGTTCTGTGAAAGCTGCATTTCCTGTTCGATTTTAATACTCATTTTAATGTGGATATCACAGCAATATATATACATGTATTTATGATGATACAATATATATTTACGTTCTTTTGAATTTTTCTCTAAAATATTTCCTTGAAATGTTGACATTCTGTAAAAAGCAAACTAAATTAGTTGTTTGAATGTATATTTACATTCTTTTGAATATTTCTCTTAAATATTTCTTTGAAATGTTGACATTCTGTAAAAAGCAAACTAAATTAGTTGTTTGAATGTATATTTACATTCTTTTGAATATTTCTCTTAAATATTTCTTTGAAATGTTGACATTCTGTAAAAAGCAAAGTAAATGAGTTGTTTGTCCCAACTGGTAGTGTATCAATCTTAGATCTTCCAACCTGCAACTATTATTTCATATTGTAGTTTTATCTTGCGTAATGAATATCATAGAAGATTATTTGTATAGTTATGGTTTGCTTATTATACACACATATTTGATATGTTCTTTTCATATCTGAAATAGAGATTATTTACCCATGTTGGTCCATAATTTGCATAATTTTGAGATATAAGGATGACATTATTTTTCAAGTAAAATGAGATATAGGGTCCTATAGAAATCACAGCGCCCAAATACAATGGCATCGTAGATCCTCACTGTACTACAAACAAGGAGCAATATGTAATTAATTATACAATGAAAAGACAAAATACGATGAAAAGGGTGGTGAAGACAGGGTTACCGACTAGGAACGGTCAGTAGGCAATAATGCCTACAGGTTAGCTTGAATCAATTTTATGTGTACGCAATCCTCGCTATTATACTGTCTTCAGCGCCCAAACAGGCAAGACAGTGTAAACAAAACTACATCCTATGAAAAAGATTTCTCTAAATAAAGTCCACATCCAGAGAGAAACTAACAAAAGAAACACTAAGATGCTGTTGTGAAGCTATATAAAATACAAATAAGAAACATCTCAGGACGTATCCAGAATTATACTGAACAACCAGTTTATCGAAGATGACACTTTGATAACGTTTGCTATAGTTGCTGTATAATTGTTTGGGACGCACATTTCAGCAAAGGATTTTTCAGCATTACATGAACAATTTTGATAACACTTACATAACTTATAATTCATTTAAACTCGGTCTTTTAGTGATAATTAAACCTAAGGTTTGAACATTGCTTGAGAAATTCATACTTTACAGCCAAATTTGTTTTTGATAGGTTTTCTTCCTTGTAATCTTCGTATTGCCGGACATCAGAAATTTAGAAAATCTCAAACAACTTAATTTAGCTGTAATATTTCGGCATAAATCGTTCAGATTTTCTTAATTTAGATTTATCTAAAATATCAAAAGTAGTATAAAATTTGAACAGGATATGCAGCTTTCACAGAATACAGTCAACCAAAACGAGCAGAAGTCAATATTCTAAAAATATCAACAGTACAGAATTTTAACCATCCCGGAGATGGCAAGCATATGGCGGTGGATATATCAATATTTGTCTCTTTATTTCATCCCATATATCCAGCGGCGTATGGTCCCAGGATCTAATAAAATTGCATGCTCAGAAGAGCGAAATAAACAAAAAGGAATTTAGTTGGGAGCAGCGGTTATGAAGCCTAGGTATCACAAGTAACAGCCAAAATACTAAATTAAAAAGCAGACAACATATCCTATGAGTGGTTAAACAATACCCAGAGCCTTTTATCGGCCGGAGTAGTGGAACCACCGAATCGAAAATTAAGTAAGAAAACAAAAGAAACTGAAAATGTACCACCGATCACTATCGGGCTCAGCGATCTCCAAAGATCGAATGAATAACAGTACTGATTGGATGCGCGGGGAGACGTTTTACTGCCGCCACACTGCACAAGCAACGCCACTGTGCTATAAAAAAAGAGTGTGATAAAGGACCTTTGGAAACGGTCGAGCACGATACATACGAAATATTGCAGTCTCGGTTTGATTGAGACTGTTCATGAGCGGTGGTGAAATATGCTAGCTACCGCTCACGCCTTCTAGCCCCGGGTTGAGCAGAACTCAATATTCATAAAAATCAACAGTACAGAATTTTAACCATCACGAAGATGGCAAGCATATGGCGGTGTATATCAATATGTGTATCTTTGTTTCATCCCCTATATCCAGCGGCGTATGGTCCATGTTCTAGCGTGCACAAAACCTCACTCTTACCCGACCGTTCCAAGGTGGTAACCATATTGTCAACCCTCTGTAATTGTGACGTCACGTACTTTACTATTGACATTGTAATTCTTGTTTCCTTACATTCATGTTTAGGGTTGATTGTGTTCTGGGAGAGCAGCATTTCCTGTTTGTCTTTAAATTCATGTTTAGGGTTAATTGTGTTCTGGGAGAGCAGCATTTCCTGTTTGTCTTTAAATTCATGTTTAGGGTTGATTGTGTTCTGGGAGAGCAGCATTTCCTGTTTGTCTTTACATTCATGTTTAGGGTTGATTGTGTTCTGGGAGAGCAACATTTCCTGTTTGTCTTTACATTCATGTTTAGGGTTGATTGTGTTCTGGGAGAGCTGCATTTCCTGTTTGTCTTTAAATTCATGTTTAGGGTTGATTGTGTTCTGGAAGAGCAGCAATTCCTGTTTGTCTTTGAATAATTTTACTCGTAAAATTAATTTTAAAGATAAAACAAATACTCACCAATCTATTAAGTTTCGGTCTTTTAAAACTTTTGTTGAGGAAAACTTTATTAACGATCTTAAAAGCATATCATGGAGCACACATGAAAGTTATATAGATGCAAATGACTTACTTAACACATGGGTGACTAATTTTTCAAGTGTTATTGATAAGCATGTGCCGCTTAGAATACATAGGGTTACAAAGCTCCAACAACCTGATTGGCTTAATTCTGATATTTTAGATGCAATAAAGGAAAGAGATAAATGTAAAGCAAAAAATGATGCTCAAAATTACAGAATTTTAAGAAATAAAGTATGTAATTTGATTAAAGAATCTAAGAAGTCCTCTTATGAAAGAAAAATTGAAGAAGGCAAATCAGATCAAAAGTCAATATGGAAAATATTTAAAGAGCACGGTGCCTCCACAAAAACTTCTCAAAAAGGAAATTCTGTAAATCAGATCAATAAAAACAATGAAGAAATAACAGATAATTTTGAGATGGCAAATGAGTTTTAATAATATTTTTGTAAATATAGCTGCAAATTTAAAAGAACCTATTTCAAACTCAGACTTTACAAAAGTAAAGCAATTTGTAAATCGCACTGTTCCGGACAACATGTACTTTAATATTCCTTTCATAACAGAAGAACAAACTCGTAAAATGCTTCTCAGCCTAGATACATCCAATCCACGGGACTTGACCAAATTGGTCCTAAATTACTAAAATTATCAGCCAATGTAATATCAAAAAGTATTACATATATTATTAATTGTAGTATAAGACAGGGAATTTTCCCAGATACGTGGAAAGCTGCTAAGGTTAATCCCTTATTCAAATCAGGTGCATCTGATAATGTAAACAACTACAGACCAATTTCTATTTTACCAACTCTTTCCAAGTTGATTGAAAAACATGTGCACAACTCATTTGTTGAGTTTTTAAATTATTATAAATTACTATGTAAATCTCAAAGTGGGTTTAGAAAAAGCCACAGCTGCGAAACGGCTTTAGTTCATATGATTGACAAGTGGTTAAAAGGATTAAATGAAGGTAAATTTGTTGGTGTAATAATGGTTGATTTTAGGAAAGCATTTGACTTAGTGGATCATAACATTCTTTTAAAAAAGATGCAGATCTATAAATGTAGTGACACTACAGTAAAGTGGTTTAAATCTTATCTAACAGATAGGAAACAAAATGTTTCCCTAAATGGGGTTCTCTCTGATACACAGTTAATTACACGTGGTGTACCACAAGGCTCTATTTTAGGACCTCTCCTATTCTTATTATTCATAAATGACCTTCCTATATGTCTTGATGGTACTGTATCTAATACAGACATGTATGCGGATGATACCACTATCTACGATGTTAACACATCAAAAGCAGTAATTGAGCAAAATCTTCAAACTGCTTTAAATACCCTCAATGCTTGGTGCCTAAATAATGGTATGGTTTTAGCACAGAAAAAACTAAAGTGCTCTGAGTTACTACACCTCAAAAGCGTGCAAGACTTGTTAATAACAAATTATCATTAACATACAATAACATTGAACTGCAACTTACAACAGGTGATAAAATTCTGGGAATGCATATAGATGAACACTTGAAGTGGGATAATCACATTATGTATATTCGTAAGAAAATATCAACCAACATCTGGCTACTGTCAAGAATAAGATCATTCATTCCTTTAAATTACCGGATAATATTTTATAAGGCATATGTTCAACCTCATCTAGATTACTGTAATATAATATGGGGAAATACAAAGAAAGCTAACATACAACTGTTATTACGTTTGCAGAGAAGAGCATGTCGTACTATTTTAGGCGACCAATATACCACACTAAATGAAGCACTAGTTATCATTAATTCCCTTAATATCGAGTAAAGGATATTTCTCCAAAAGGCAAAATTTATGTATAGAGTATCAAAACATGCAGTCCCGTCATATATTTGTGATATGTTTCATCCTACTGTTATCTCGCAGAGAAATCTACGATCTGCTTACGAATTAAATTATATAACGCCAAGACCAAACAAAGAACTATTTAAAGGGAGTATGTCATACGCTGGAACAATTGTGTGGAATAGCATTCCTTCAGATATTAGAGAATGTACTTCTTTAAAAAGCTTTACATCTAACTGCGTTAAATGGCTGAAAACACAATCATAATGTAATTATTGTAAAAGTATTGTTATGTTTGGCAGTTTTAGATAATTATTGACATCTTGTGTACTGTGTGGTACTTTATTATGCACACCACCACCTCAAACCATGTATATAATTATGTATATATATTAAGAATGATGTGTGCATATAGTTGTAAATGTGTGTGCATGTGTGTGTATTTGCATGTATGTATGCGCAATATTGTAAAGGAAATATCACTGTTTTGTTATATATGTTTTACATTGTACATGTATATGTATGACTTTGCAGAGGGCCCCAAGGGAGATTAGTGTTGGCTAATTGGGTCACCCTCTATAAATAAAGACATTCATTCATTCATTCATGTTTAGGGTTGATTGTGTTCTGGGAGAGCAGCATTTCCTGTTTGTCTTTACATTCATGTTTAGGGTTGATTGAGTTCTGGGAGAGCAGCATTTCCTGTTTGTCTTTACATTCATGTTTAGGGTTGGTTGTGTTCTGGGAGATCAGCATTTCCTGTTTGTCTTTAAATTCGTGTTTTGGGTTGATTGTGTTCTAGGAGAGCTGCATTTCCTGTTTGTCTTTACATTCATGTTTAGGGTTGATTGTGTTCTGGGAGATCAGCATTTCCTGTTTGTCTTTAAATTCATGTTTAGGTTTAATTGTGTTCTGGGAGAGCAGCAGTTCCTGTTTGTCTTTACATTCATGTTTAGGGTTGATTGTGTTCTGGGAGAGCAGCATTCCTGTTTGTCTTTACATTCATGTTAAGGGTTGATTGTGTTCTGGGAGAGCAGCATTTCCTGTTTGTCTTTACGTTCATGTTTAGGGTTGATTGTGTTCTGGGAGATCAGCATTTCCTGTTTGTCTTTAAATTCGTGTTTTGGGTTGATTGTGTTCTAGGAGAGCTGCATTTCCTGTTCGTCTTTAAATTCGTGTTTAGGGTTGATTGTGTTCTGGGACAGCTGCATTTCCTGTTTGTCTTTACATTCATGTTTAGGGTTGATTGTGTTCTGGGAGATCAGCATTTCCTGTTTGTCTTTAAATTCATGTTTAGGGTTGATTTTGTTCTGGGAGAGCAGCATTTCCTGTTTGTCTTTACATTCATGTTTAGGGTTGATTGTGTTCTGGGAGATCAGCATTTCCTGTTTGTTTTTAAATTCGTGTTTTGGGTTGATTGTGTTCTAGGAGGGCTGTATTTCCTGTTCGTCTTTAAATTCGTGTATAGGGTTGATTGTGTTCTGGGAGAGCTGCATTTCCTGTTCGTCTTTAAAATCGTGTTTAGGGTTGATTTTTTTCTGGGAAAGCTGCATTTTCTGTTCGTCTATAAATTCGTGTTTAGGGTTGTTTGAGTTCTGAGAAAGCTGTATTTTCTGTTCGTCTTTAAATTCGTGTTTAGGGTTGATTGTGTTCTGAGAGATCTGCAGTTCCTGTTTGTCTTTACATTCATGTTTAGGGTTGATTGCGTTCTGGAAGAGCAGCATTTCCTGTTTGTCTTTAAAATCATGTTTTGGGTTGATTGTGTTCTGGAAGAGCAGCATTTTCTGTTTGTCTTTAAATTCATGTTTAGGGTTGATTGCGTTCTGGAAGAGCAGCATTTCCTGTTTGTCTTTAAAATCATGTTTTGGGTTGATTGTGTTCTGGGAGAGCTGCATTTCCTGTTCGTCTTTAAATTCGTGTTTAGGGTTGATTGTGTTCCGGGAGAGCTGCATTTCCTATTCGTATTTAAATTCGTGTTTAGGGTTGATTGTGTTCTGAGAGAGCTGCATTTCTTGTTCGTCTATAAATTCTTGTTTAGTGTTGATTGTGTTCTGAGAAAGCTGTATTTCCTGTTAGTCTTTAAATTCGTGTTTAGGGTTGATTGTGTTCTGAGAGAGCTGCATTTCCTCTTCGTCTTAAAATTCGTGTTTTGGGTTGATTGTGTTCTGAGAGAGCTGCATTTCCTGTTCGTCTTTAAATTCGTGTTTAGGGTTGATTGTGTCCTGGGAAAGCTGCATTTCCTGTTCGTCTTTAAATTCGTATTTAGTGTTGATTATGTTCTGAGAGAGCTGAATTTCCTGTTCGTCTTTAAATTAGTCGTGTTTAGGCTTGATTGTGTTCTGGGAGAGCTGCATTTCCTGTTCGTCTTTAAATTCGTGTTTTGGGTTGATTGTGTTCCGGGACAGCTGCATTTCCTGTTCGTCTTTAAATTCGTGTTTTGGGTTGATTGTGTTCTGGAAGAGCTGCATTTACTGTTCGTCTTTAAATTCGTGTTTTGGGTTGATTGTGTTCTGGGAGAGCTGCATTTCCTGTTCGTCTTTATATTCGTGTTTTGGGTTGATTGTTTTCTGGGAGAGCTGCATTTCCTGTTCGTCTTTAAATTCATGTTTAGGGTTGATTGTATTCTATGAGCGCTGCATTTCCTGTTCGTCTTTAAATTCATGTTTTGGGTTGATTGTGTTCTGGGAGAGCTGCATTTCCTGTTCGTCTTTAAATTCATGTTTAGGGTTGATTGTATTCTGCGAGAGCTGCATTTCCTGTTAGTCTTTAAATTCATGTTTTGGGTTGATTGTGTTCTTGGAGAGCTGCATTTCCTGTTCGTCTTTAAATTCGTGCCAAAATATAATTGATAGAGATCATAAATACTTGTTTTGCTATATAGAGAACAACTGCCTGTGCTGAATAATACTTTGGTTTTCAGTAACAATCTTAAGTAGTCTAAAATTTGATGACAGTGCCCGCGGGGAAATTCTAGAAATTAAGATGGGAACGCTCATGATTGTCTTTAAACCGATTTAAAGCCGATTCTTTATAACATTATATTCGTGATATGCGTGCCGAGTAGCTGGAAGTTTCCCACGTTTTTTATGTAAAGACAGACGCATCCCAAAGGAAGTAGTGTGGGAAGCTCACGGATCAATAACAATTATTCGTGATGATTTATACATCGTCCATCAATACGATGATCCGAAATCGACCTATTGCTTTTTGTCCAAATGAAGGTTTTATTTGAGATGTGTGTTCTATACAAACAGTAAAGATGATTTAGTAGAAAGTTCAATGCAACTACTCCATAAGTACACTAACGGTCAATGATGCAGTTAGAAACTATATGTCCACTTCACTGGCGCAACAAAACGACAGTAGTTTAAACATTTGATCTTATTGCACTATCTTTGTTAAAATATGTATAACCCCTGTGACATGACATATTAAACACATCAATCAAATAACTACATTATTTGACAGCACATACACGCATGAATCAGGTAAATCATGACGTATTTATTCTGTTAACTATTTTATATCTTTACATAAATTGTTTGTTGTATCTTCTCTTCCCATGTGTTCTTGTTCGTGTTCTAGGCGCTACGCCCGACTAGAACACGAACAAGAAAAACGTGTATAGAGAAAGGGCTAAATAAAATCAATGCAAAGATTGGAAAAGTGTTTTATAATCATAACCTGAGCAGCATAACGATAATAGGAGGACAATGCACATGTGTACATTAAGTGCAGTTGAAGCGCAACCGAACTATATATATTGATATTCTTATAGCTGAAGTAAACTGACAGATGTTAAAGCAGCACGTATCCCATCTTTCAGCCACAACTTACTTTCAACCTCTGCGGTTCAAAGTGGTCCACCGAGTCAAGTATTTACGAATTATATATTATCTGTGTACGATTTAAAATTTGTCAAATGCATTATGACAATTTTAAAAATGCAAACAGTCAGAAACTGAGTATGTACAATACCATACACTATTACATATTATATTAATTTACATATTATATATTACTAATTACTGAAACAGCTGAAAGAGGGATACGTCTTATTATTGGCACTAAAGTCTTTTATTTATTTATAAAAATCTATTATTTTCATCATAAAAAGGAAATGTTACTTCGGATACATAGTAGGTCTTAACTTCGAACAGAAAATGTAGCTTTCACAGAACACTGTCAATCAGACACACATTATTTAAGAAATAAAATATTTCCAGCAGGTGTATATTGTCCCAGATAAAAACCTGATGAGCGGGACTTGAAGACCATCGATACCAAGGACCGTAGGCCCGCGGTTTCGATGTGTTTCAAGTCCCAACCACCAGGTTTTGATCTCGCACAATATGAAACCGCTGGAACTATTTTATTTCTTATCTGACATGGACTGTTACGTATTTTAAACACACATTTTCGAGAGATCGAACAGATACAAACACATTCTCAAAACTTACATTGTACGTCCATCTCTTAGCACCAAAGGAAGAAAATATACAGCTTTATCCTGTTTCTAACAAGTGCAATGTGTTGTTTGAACGTAACCTTGCCTTAAAATAACGTAATCGTTGTTTTGGATGTTTTCTGACGTTGAAAATCGTTTTATCATGCAGATATGCACTTTTCTGCCTAATAAAGGGGTGACCTATTAAATTTTGCTTTAATTAGGCACTGGCCAATAAAGCAAATCAATGCGGAATCCCTCGGCGGCGTTTATTGTACGTAACGTTATCTGACGTCATGCACGTAACTTTGCCTGACGTCATTAAACAAACAAAAAACAACAACATGGCGACGTCCTCGATAAGCGTACCATGCTGAGAAATAGGTAATACAGAAAATATGGATAATCTACATGATAAATAGAATATTATGTCAGTGCCTTTTACTATTAAGCAGAGCCTCGCCATTCTTCGTTTTCTAAGCCTCGCCTAATAAACTTGATAGTAAAAGGCACTGACATAATATTCTCTATTAAAACGACGTTCTAACGGGTTGAAGGACGTGACGTCAGAGGGTTATATAGCTTTTTCAAAAACTGTTCAATAGCCAATCAGCAATGAGTATTTCAATAAATCATGTTAGATATCAATTTAAATCCCATATTGTCAATCGATTTATGTTGTTTGTGTCTCATTATTCGATTTCCCTTGTAATTCTTGTTTGTTTTGAGAGCGTGCATTTGGCTGACTGTTTACTTGGAATGCGGCTACATTTCCTATTCCAGTTGTAAACCGACTTTTGCACATAACTCTAGCACATTTGCAAATAAAAAGGTCGAAACCATTTTCGTTTGTTTGCATCATCGTTTCTTGATATTTATAAAATAATCATTGAACACGCCTTGATATTTGTTGTTGTTGTAAAAGCTACGCAAACACTGTTTAGCAGTTTTCTCAAATACATAACAAGTAGATTGCCAAATGGATGTGTTTAAATTGAGTATATACGCTAAATGTTTTTATTGTTTTCCCAGAATCTATGCGTATGTGATCTTTTAACAAACAATGTGTCGTGGTCTGAATGGGAAGTTCTAATCCCCTGACAACTATGTGTACGGACATAACTGAACAAACATCGACTTGCGAGATACAAATATTTGCTATATCCACCGCCATATGCTTGCCATCTTCGGGATGGTTAAAATTCTGTACTGTTGTTTTTATTATTACTGAGTTCAGCTCAACCCGGGGCTAGAGGGCGTGAGCGGTAGCTAGCATATTTCATCACCGCTCTTGAACAGTCTCAATCAAACCGAGACTGCAATATTTCCTATGTGTCGTGCTCGGCCGTTTCAAAAGGTCCATTATCATACTCTTTGCAATTAAACGGCGAACTCATTGCAATACAGCGCCCATCAGCTATACGATATAATGGTATGGAATTGCTATACATGAAATGAGTCTTTGTATGACCCCGTAATTCGTTAGAATAGTATTAATATCGAATAAAATTTGTTTTTATTAAATAAACAACACTGATTCAACGTTGTACAGTTAATGATAGCACAGTAATTAGAAAAAATAATTGAATATAGGGTTTCGGCGTATGTATCAATAATTTATAATCTTACTTGCATACATACTGAGTTTCCAATAATCTAACTTCTAATCTCTATTACTGAAACTCTCTCCGTAAGAAAATCCATCTTTTCTTGTACATTATATTATTATCTAATGTTATAGTTCCGCATAATTCATGATTTTAAACAAATGTAACACAAGAAGGATAAAAATATCGGACAGGGAAAGCAGCATTCAAGGACGACAGTCAACCACAAAACACAAAAACAAACACGCAAACAGACAAACGAGAAGGCAAAATTAATAAAAAATGCAAACGACATCACAAACACAAAAGGGTTGACAATAGGGCTACCGCCTTGGAACGGTCAGTGGCAAAGTAGGCCACTGGGGGTTTAAACCGGTTCTAGGGTGCACCAAACCTCACACTTACCCTACTGTCATCCCATTAAAACAGGACAGTGTAAATAAAGAAATCCCCGCCATGATATAATCTCTAACCAACAAGGCAGCATCAATAGGCAATATAAGTAAAACACAAATATGCTCGTGTAAATATAATACAAAAAAACAATAGCCTAGAAAGCCACAATGAAGGTACTCAATGACTTGGCAGAAGCCAGAGCAGTAAGAGAATACATCACTAAGGGCACGACAAGAAAGATCATGGACAAACATCAAACGCCACCGTCCCAATGGGCTTTAGGTAGGCGTCATCATAGGGTCCACAGCCTGTCCGGTCATCGTACAATTAAAGAGGAAAGCGTAGTGGCGAACTGTAAAAGGGTCCACCACCAAGCATGCAGTACGTTGCAAAATGATAGGGTCATAACCTCTTTTGATAAACTTTTTAACAAGTTTAACAAAGATAGTATGAAAGTGATCATGACCAAGAATCTTACGAAGTTTATAAATCACATCACCATAGAAGTCAGGTTGTGATAGTCCTTGTCGCAGAAGAGTCCTTAAATTACATTTATATTTGGAAAGAAGATCAGGGTTACGATAATAAAATTTTGCAAAGGTTTTACGAAGTTTATGGTAACGGTAACCCTGATTGAGTAAGCCAAATCCGATTGAAATTTAAGTGATATTTGTTTCGGCACAAAAGACATCGGCTTATTATACATGCTTTTAACATTTTATCTAGTAATTGAACCAAATATGCTAAGGAATGTATAATTTATACGACAATGACAGTATAAATAACGACAGTCGGCTCAAAATATGATGACGGAGTGCTACTCTGTAATTTACTGGCATTCAAAACGTATGATGAATTGCATATCTGTGTTTTTACATTAAAGCTACACAATTCAAGTACTGCAAACAACATGAACTCAGACATGTCCAAATTATCAAACCAAAAGTTATGAATGATGAAGAAATAAAACATTGCTTTTGAACATATGTCAAAAAATACATAAATAATGATGCACACGTTAAAACGTGGCAAAGTGTTTGGCGGTATGTCTAAATAGCAGACGACTGTATGATAGCGATGCTATAATAGCGTTGCATGAGATTGGTAAATAACAACACTAAGTTTGGTGATGGCTTTCGTTGTGGATTTAAAACTAGAATACCTCCCAAGTCAGTCATAGGGGGCAATATAAGAGTTACATCTAACATTGCTTCTCGTGAACAGACTAATATATAATGGAATAACTGATTTTCACTTTACCTGGAATGGCTCGCGATCGATGAATGCGTTTAACATATTTCACAGATACATTACAATCAAACAATTAACAGATGCTAAAATATTCATTTGTCCCACAACTACTACTAGAACTACTTACTTATCGTGTTTGGATGTGTTGCTTAGAATATATGCATTTCCAGAAGTTACTGAAACTCGTGTTTGCCTTCGTTTAGTGCTGTTTGGCGAATGTAAAATGTAACCCCGTGCTACGAATCAGTAGTATAAATACTAATTCGTCCGTCTGGCGGAGAGTGTGGGGGTGGGGGTGGAGAGTCGAGTCAACTCCTTGTGGATTTAAAGTAGAATATCGCTCAAGCCGGTGAATGGGAGCATGTAACATTTTGCTTCCAATATTACCACTCACGAACAGACTTAGTTAACTGATTCTGCGATATACTTCCCTTGTTTCTCTCCGCGGCGGTGGCCTTATAGATAGAACGTCCGCCTCGCACGCGGAACGTCGTGACTGGCTGAAATTGTAAATTGTCTCTTGATGTTGTACAGGTAACAAGATGAAGAATAATTATTTATGTAATTGTTTTGAACTCAGAGAATAGTTAAAATAACAACACCTTATAAGTCGGTGCATCCCTGAAATTATTAAACAGTCATTAGAAACACCCAGATTTTCTGCTTGTTAATATATTTTGCATAGCTTCAATAAAATGCAAATCTAATTATTTAAGCAATTCCGTTTGAATGGGCATAATTTTAAAATATGAATGCTTCATCTTATATTAGACACATTCCGTTTATAAATGTTATTAATACCAAGTATGCAACAAACATTATCACAACCTGCCTTCTATGGCGACTTGATTTCCAAACCGACTTTTTTGTGTTAAAGTTTGTCTGACGATGTGGCGGTTTTGTATCCATGTTAATTATATTTTATATATTTGACTATAATGTTAGGTGATAGAAAGGATCTTAAACTCATCCCCATTTCATATAAAATTTATGAAACTCGTTATCAAAATAATTCATAACTCGTTTCATAAACCTAATATGAAATTTCTACTCTTTAAAAATCCTATATATAATTTAGGACCGATATTGTTATTTAGAACCGATATTCGAATGATATTGGAATCTAGGGCCGATATAGCATCTAGGGTAGGTTATCTAGTTCTGTTTTAAAATGATACTTATCAGAATTAACTAATAAATACTGTGCCTTTTCTTGCCCTAAGGCACCTCCTCATGTATGCTGATTGCAGGAACACGTATTAGAACAAAAAGAAAATCTTTTAAAGAACAACAATATGATTTTGAAAAATGATGTTTGGGGAAAGGCAGAAGCAAGCACTTTTCGGGTAAAAATGTACTTACGGAAAAACTTACTTAAATAATAAAAAGTATTTATGAGAGAGTTACAGTTTGAAAAATGCAAACGAAATCATTATGATAAAACTTCGTTTCTGCTATTTGTTAATATTGATGTAAAACACCTGCAAACAAAAGCTAATGAAATATAATATATCAAATAGAGGATTAATGAAATGAAAAATATGGTCCTATATAGAAAGCACATCACTCAAACGCAATGTCACTGTAGGTCCGCACTGCACCATTAATAAACCATAAATAATTAAATAATTAAACTTTTCCACAATCACTGGTTTTATCAGAATATGGATAAATAATAGACAAAGGTACGAAAAACACAATCTTCAGCAAATAAATATATGATTTCAGAGCGAGCTGTGGAATAGTCAGAAGAATAAAGAGACAAATTGTGTTAAATTTTAAATTGCATTCTGCCTGCAGTTCTCATTCCTTAATCTCTCTCTGAAGACGTGTATAACCCAAAGCAATTTTCTCAGCTCATGGAGATCGTTGACACTAACAAAGCGCAGCCAACGGCATTGTTTTATTTATGGTAAGCGTTTTCTTTAATCAACACCAGAATTGCCTAGTGTGCTTTATTTGGCATTTTGCTGTCTATGCTGTGATCCTCTTAATTCTTTATACCAGATTTCCAATTTTGAAGAAACAATTTGGGTGTCCTCCAATGTCAAAATCGGAGAAATGCGTTTAGACTGCTCTTCGTGACACTGGAAATTACGAAAAACCAGATTACATTGTATATGTATTCATTTCCCAATATATTCACTAATCCAAATTCGTTATTCTTGCCACTATAAAATGCATGGAATATTTTTATACTGGAATGAACAACGTTTAGTATTGGTTTTATTGTATATTAAGTCATCCTCGTGGAAATTGAAAGATCTAATTGCATTTCTTCAGAAATTCATCGTGTGAAATCTCCCTAAAACAAACCCTATTCGTTGTGATATTAAAATCATGATAAGCTGACTGGGTTGTTGGAAGAGCTGCTCTTTCCTCTTTAACGTTAAGAAAATGTACACATAAACATATTACAGCTAGAAGGGAGTGTGTGAGCCTTCGTCACAAATCGTATAATTATAACAATTATAACAATTATAGTGAAGAATTGACGCAACATTGAAAGAGGTAAAATCGATGAGTGTGTCTCAAAAGAATTAAAAGACAATTCTCGCTTCTGGGTTGTCACATGTATACAAGCTGTTCTCGATGTGTTTATATTAAAATCTTAATGCAAAAAAATGTGTTTAAAGTGAGATTAGTGTTATGCATGTTGTTTGGTGTTTAATTATTTATTAATACCTTATTCAAAGCATTGATTACTTGACTCAAATGCAGTGTATTTCGACATATACTGATACATGCTTTGCTTCGTATGCAACCAGCAGAAGTAAATGAATGTTACCAAAACAGAGCCAGATGCAATAATAAGTGAAAAAATGAAACTAACCGTCTATCTATAATAGAAACCGTTAATGAATATTATTAGTAAGTGAAGCTTGAAAAACGCCTAAAAACGCCTAAATATGTTGATGTTCGTTTTCACGCAGTATTCATTGCATCAATACATGTGTATCAACGATTCTGACTAGAGAGTAGAAAAATCGATATTCGTGCCCAATAGGGGTGCATGCACCCAGAAACATTTTGTGATTGTGTGTGTTTGGAGGAGTGATGTATATTATATTGGGTGCCTGCAACCAGAAACATTTTGTGATTGTGTGTGTTTGGAGCAGTGGTGTATATTATACTGCAAATTGAAGCCGTAGGTGGGTTAAACCAAATATAATTCCTGTAAGCGATAGAGTATGTGTATTTTGTAATAAACTTGAAGATGAATTTCATTTTGTGTTGGAATGCCAAACATACATAATGTTAAGGAAGCAATATATTCCTAAATATTTTTATAAGAGACCAAATATGATCAAGTTATTGGAATTACTAAACTCACAAAATAAGATATATATTCGCATACTGTGTACCTTTGTTTTAAAAGCATTTAAGTTACGAAACGAAACACTATACAGAAATTAGCTATTTCTGAATATAATGTATGTAATATATGTGTTAAGGAAATTGTGATGAATTGTAATTTATTTATGCAAGGAAGTGTTATGTAAACGCCTTCTCATTGTATCAGCTCAGTTAAGATAAACTGCATATTTGAACATGTATTGTTTGTAATAAATTTTGTATCCTCATGGGCTTTTAAGCCTATTGGAAATTGGAAATAAAGAGCTATCTATCTATCTATCTATTATATTATATATCTCTATATATTATAGTAGATGGGGTGCTTGTATGAAGTAAACGGTTTTACTAATTTGCTAACAAACAATGTCTAAGAAATGTAAGCAGTTAAGAATACAATGTTACTGTTGTAAGAATAGGGCACATCATGTGACTTCGCCTATGCAATGAAGCCAACCGTAACTAATAATTACTGGCTGAATCGGAATGATTCATCGAATGCACGATTTACCGCACGGTTCACCTAATTCAAGGTTTACCACGATATTTTCAAACGGTTGTATTTAATACTGTATAGGAACTGCCTCGACAATTTCCGTAACAGATAAACCTAAAGTCGACAAACAATGATATAAGCACGTAAATGGCGCATCTGGGAGTTACTGCTGCTTAAGATAACCATGAAATACATGGTTATCTTTGAAATTGATCATTCACCATATACCGGCAACCCTTTACACAGAATGAGAAAACTTTTTTATCGGATATATGGGCTTTTCGCACAAAAAAGCGCTTCATTTAAAGGGATGAAAATATAACATTTATCAGTCGGATATTCTGTCTAAATTGCTCTTTTAATACGGGATATTGTTTCTAAACATCTTTTGTACCACGGTATGTTGTTTCTAAATGTCTCTTGTACTAGGAGATGCTGTTTCTAAATAGACATTCTACTAGGGGATGTTACTTCTACGAAGCTCGTGTACTAGGAAGTTGCTTCAACCCACACTGTAAGCTATTTGTTTGTTCTAAGCTTCAACATAAAATGGTTCTTTCTGAATGTATGACACCTAATTGTCACATTTTCCAGCTCTACTAAGTCTATAAACAAACAGTTGCATAAACAAACAGTTGCATACGTGGTTACACAGGGAGTAGATGCCAATCCAATCAGAAATTAGCATAAAAGCAAATATATGACAGGAACGACGATATTGTTTTTTCTCATCGAATCAGCACCCTGCATTGATGACAGTGTCCATATACTAAGGCTAAGCACAGAACTGAAGTGAGGAATAAAGGTCAACGTTTTGCAGCGTTTCTGATCAAGAAGAGACACTAACATTTTTATTGGTTTACGTAAGGATCAAATCTTTTTTGAAAGTGATTCTGATAATTGATAATGTAATAAAACACAAAATGTAAACAAACGAGTCCGCGTATTAACTTTCATACCCCATCCAACCCCTTCTCCAAGAAGCAAAAACGGGGTTGGCTGGGGAATGAAATAAAACCTTAATTCAGGTATAAAAAGTTTGCACATTGTAAAATTAAAGCATTTAATATGTAATTTTCAACAGGTTATCGCATTTTCTCATTAAAATAATACTTTTAAACGTGTTTTATTGTCGAAATATCCGTTATAAAATCCTGCTAATATAAGCTTTCGCATCACTTAATGTAATTAAGGCGGGACCACGTAATGCATGTCACCACAACCGATATGTAACGAAGGATCAGTGATTAGATTGACAACACCCCGGTTGTAATAGGAATTATCGTAACACAGAAAACCTTAGGGACTTGCCTTCACTTTTTAAAATTCTTTGAGTAATAACATCAATACCAGTAAGAGCTGATGAGGAATGTCAAACGCTGTTTTGAGTAATGAATTCTGACAAACAGTTGTGTTGTAAAGAATTCAATTCCAAAAGGGGTTGAACAGTTTTTATATAAAATGATATATAGGGTCCTATAGAAACCACAGCGTCCGAACGCAATGGCATCGTAGGTCCGCACTGTACTGCAAACAAGGACTTGAAACTACAATGAAAGAGACAAAAAAACAACAGAAAGGGTGGTGAAGACAGGGTTACCGACTTGGAACGGTCAGTAGGCAATAAGACCTACTGGTTAGCTTGAATCGATTTTATATGCGCACAATCCTCGCTACTATCCTGTCTTCAGCGCCCAAATAGACAAGACAGTGTAAACCAGAACAGTAAAAGGAAGACTGAACTCATTTGGGATTTTAACAAACTATTTCTTTTCAACAACATATACTAGTTCGTGCGGAAAATATCAAACACATATTAATGTAAAACTCAAAATTTTATTATCGTAAACCTGATCTTCTTTCCAAATATAAATGTAATTAAATAGCTCTTCTGCGACAAGGACTATCACAATCTGACTTCTATGGTGACTTCGTAAGAATCCTTGGTCATGTTCACTTTCATACTATCTTTATTAAACTTGTCAAAAGGTTAATCAAAAGAGATTATGTGACCCACTGCATGATTGGTGGTGTACCAATTTACAGTTCGCCACTATGCTTTTCTCTTTAATTATACGATGACCGGACAGGCTGTGGACACTATGATGACGTCTACCTAAAGCCCAAAAGGACGATGAAGTCTGCAATCTTGTCTTGTCGTGCCCGCATAGGTTTATTCCCGTATTGCTCTGTCTTCCCTCGAAGTCATTGAGTACATTCTTTGTGACTTTCTAGACTATTTTTTTTTTGTATTTATATATACACGAGCATCTGTGCGTTTTACTGATTATGCCTATTAATGCTGCTTTTTGGTTAGAGAATAGTTCATGGCGGGGGTTGCTTTATTTACACTGTCCCGTTTTATTGGGTCGACAGTAGGGTAAATGTGAGGTTTGGTGCACCATAGAACCTGGTTTAAACTGCTTCAGCGGCATTTTCGCCACAGACCGTTCCAAGGCGGTAGCCCTATTATAAACCTTTTTGTGTTTTTGATGTCTTATCTTGCCTTTTATTCCTCTTTATAAATAGTTGGTTTCTTTGTGTGTTTGTGGTTGACTGTCGTCCTTGAATGATACATTTTTCTTGTTCGATTTTTATACCTATCTTTATTCATCAAACGTTGTATAAAGTATCGTATTTTGAGTATCATTTACATTTATTGAGATAACTGTTTAATATAAGAAAATAACGAAATAACTTTTGCTCAACTTTGCTTTCAAAGATAATTCTGTCAACAATTAGCATTCACCAGACGTTGACATAGGCATAGGGAGTGGGATTATAAACATCGTTGTATGACGACAGTTGACATTTTAGATTTATTTATAATGTAAACAATTCATTCAATGTGATTCTTCTATTTTACAATTCAGTTCGGAATAACCAAAGAACGATTAATTTTGGACATAGTCAAAAGGCAATAAAATCACCCCCGCTTTTTAAATAGTTTAAATAGTTTGAAAAACAGTCATAATTATTTTTAATAGTTTGGTTCTGTATTGTAGCTCAGTGTGGTTCTCAGATTAGAATAGGATAAATAAAAAAATAAAAGACATCGATTAAGAAAAATTATCATGAGAACAAATATATGACTTTGACAACTTTTAGTATAATACCTTTGGGTGATAAATCACGGAGAGTTTCGTTCTTTATACGACTGCGTTGTAGTTTATTCCCAATGTTTTCAGTCAAAAGGTCAATATTTAGTCGAAGGTCGATACTTATATATGCGATATTGTCTAATTATTATTCATACACTGAGTTTGAAGACAGAAGACTGAGGTCATATTTGGAGCGTTAGTAGTACGTACACACCGGTAGTCTGACTATGATATCGGTAGAAGTTTGTTTTGTTTGTTTTCTTTGATGTTTACGTCATTTTCAACACATGTAAGGTTATATATGACGGTCGATCTTTTGTGATGAGGCAGACCACCCATATTTCCTGGGTAGAACGAGTACTGTACACCTTCCGCCATCCTTAAGAATCGACACTTCCTCACTTAAAAGTCGAACTGCCAGTGGGATTCGAACCCGCAGCGGTGAGAGGTGAAAGTTTACAACGCAACGTCGTTAACCATTTTACCACGGAGAAGGAGAAGTAAGGCTTAATGATATTATAATAGTACTCCTGTAAACTAATCATAAAAAAGTACATAGTATGTTTTCCAAGACACTACAATGTAAGTGCATAGGAAAGAGAAAAACTTACACTAATTTATATGTAAATAGGCCTTAGTTGTATTGGATACAGGGGCGTAGTTGACCTGAAGTGCATATATCTGCCCGACAAACAATGGGGTCCGGGGGCATGCTACACTTTTTTTCTTTCGTTGTTTTTTAACTTAACTATATAATGGTGACTTTTGGCGTATATGTGACTGAACACTTATGGGAATTTAAGAAATATTTTTTGACAAATTTGAGAATTAACGTTGGACAAAGTTGAATTACCTACACTGTAAAATAAAATAAGAAACAAATATTGACCATTAATCACCTCGCACCCTCCGGCTTCAGTTTGTATTGCATTTTTTGGACTTTTCATATTTTTTTTCATTTTTCAAATTGATGTATAGGCCCGGGCCTATCTGGCCTAATACACTCAAGAGATATGAAAACGCAACACGGGAATTTCCGCTATATATTGTATATACTGCACACTTAATTGCACATAATATTTCAAAGAAACCCCAAGATGTTTTGTAAAAAAGAAGTTGCAGTTAATTAGAGAAAGGACACAACTGTGATGATGTAGAAGTTTTAATCACACTACACCTTGTAACAAGAACTTCATAAACGTTGAAGTTGCTCTTTGAAAAACTGAGCTAGTCCAGTACTGTATTTAAAGTAAATAGTTTGCAAAATATTGCATCCTAAGTTTGCTCACATGATTGCGCCAAACGCGTACTCTGTCAATAATGAAACTTTGAAGGAATACTATTTGCTGTATTATTTGTTGTTTTAGTATTTTTTCCAAAAGGAAAGGACTTACGTAGTCATGTACCATTCGATTAAAAGCAGCATATTGTTCGTACAATATATAGCGGAAATTTCCGTGTTGCGTTTTCATATCTCTTGAGTGTAGTAGCTGCGCTGATGAGATATACCGTGTTGTCTTATTGTTCTTGGGCGAGACACTTTCCCTTATTCTCGTCCGTCGGATGGGGACGTAAACCGGGCGGTCCCGTGTATCGGTCTATCCTCCGAGCACGTTAAAGAACCATAGGAATCTATTCGATAATAAGATTAGGGCAGGTTCCCGGATTCCTATGTATCCTTCCCCTCTCTCTGGGGCGGCTCTAAATAACCTATACTGTGTTGATGAGCCGTTAAACAACATTCAATTCAATTGTCTTATTGCTGCCATTAATTTTGAAACAGTCATTATTTGCAGGTAAAATAACGAACTTGTGATAACTATTTCGTGGCCTATCAGTCGTTACTTTTCAATGTTTTAGTTATCTTATCTTATTATTATAAAGTACTTTTCCTTGATACGCAAAGAGTTATTGACCAGGATTGTAAAACGGCTAGCAATATCGTTGGATTGTTGAATATCTTAATTTACATACTTATCAGGACATTTTTAGATAACGTCGTTTTCACATCTGCAACCTGTTTATAGGACGAAAGCACATGCATAATATACCGGATGTTTAAAATAAACGACACTGACCACTGAAAACAAAATCCTGCACTTATCTTTCAAAGCCATATCTTCCAAAATAAAATAAAACACTTATATCGAATGCATGATTTTGTGTCATTAAAAAACACTGATCAAAAGTTGAAAACATTGAAATTATAACAAATGTGTATGTAAAACTAGAATATATCTGTTATTAAGCTCTGGTGGTCGTATGAATAGTGAGCTTATGCGATGCCGAGTTATCTGTCGTCAGTACTGTCGCCCGTCTTAGTCAGAACACGATAACTTCAGTAAACGGTTGAAGAATTTTACCGTTTAATATGTTTACCAAATGTATGTATGTTGTTATAAAACTTTGGATGTGTTCAGCAATTAGACAAATTAACACATAACAGAGCTATAAACACGATGATTTAGTAAACGATTTGGATTTATTTTATTGGCTAAAGGTTTAGGTGCATATTATTCAATGATTAATGTTCACGTGGAAACTTAACTAAAGTAAAACCAGAACAAATATAATAGTGACACACAAACTCGACCGTCAGACTTAATAGTTATAAATGGCAAGACTGGTGTGTGTTAGGAGCCTTGTTTATCGATCTGAAAGATCGATGGTCTTATGTTTAATTAGTTTTAGCTAATGATACTTTATGCTTTATAAAACATGATCTCTACAACCGTACAGCTCCATCAATCTAATGTGATCCATGTCCTACATCCTGCTTATATGTAATTTGTAAAACGTTTCGTTGGTGAAGGCACATGATCGAACCTAGAATGTGTATGTCAGAGATAAATGGCAAGTGGTTAAAAAATAGTGTATGTATATTTTGAACACATTGTTAAATAATGCGACAATTTCCTGATTGTGATTATGTACAGTTTCAAAAGAACGTGTACACAGCTCAGTTGCGAAAGAAATTGTGCATTGAGGGTTTTTTCAGACAATTTTATAATTCCAAAAAAAAAGTATGATAATGGACCTTTGGAAACGGCCGAGCACGACACATACTAAATATTGCAGTCTCGGTTTGATTGAGACTGTTCATGAGCGGAAGTGAAATATGCTAGCTACCGCTCACGCCCTCTAGCCCCGAGCAGAACTCAATATTCATAAAATCAATAGTACACAATTTTAACCATCCCAAAGATGGCATGCATACGGCGGTGGACATGGAGTTATATGCTTCCCCATGTCGTACGGCGTATGGTCCCAGTATCTAATAACATTAAATGCCCCGAAGAGCGAAATAAACATAATGGAATTTAGTTGAGAGCAGCGGTTATGAAGCCTGCGTATCACAAGTAACAGCCAAAAGATTAATATGTCATGTTTGATATCAACATTTTTATCATTATGTTGCCAATATCATTCGTCATTTGTTGTTCAGTAGGTTGAATCAATAAAGGACTGTCGCTTGATAAAGAGGATAGGGGTGTAAAGTAAAGATTTCAAAGGAGTACACTTCCTTTTGCAACTGAGTATAGTATGTAAGGCTTGATCGTGGCGGGGAAAAACATAATACAAAGGAGGCTTAACAATATTTGTATTAAAACGTAGGTGGTATAAAAGTTGCCTATGAAATGTGGCATTCACAGAACGCTGAAAACACGCATTCAAAACAAACACCAATTACAAGGAAAAAGATAAGCAAAGTATGCGACACCACAAACTTAAAATGGTTGACAATTGGGGTACCGACTTAAACGAGTAATGGTAGAAAGGCCGCTGACGGTTTAAACCACTTCGTATGGTGCATCACACTCGGGACAGTGTAAGTAAAGAAATCTCCTCCAGGCAATATCATCTGACAAAGTAGGCAATACAAATAGACAATATAAGTATAACACAAAGATGATCATGTATATATGACTAAAGAACGACACAAAGCAATAACTCAATGTTTTTAAACAAAGTTGCCGTGCCGTCGTTGTTTCTTTAGTTATGAGTTAAAATATCGTTACTTTTCTTGAAATGACTAAATAAAGGTAAGTACATGTACTTGGGTGTAATGCTAGTTTGCATTTTAAAAAGGTATACATGTTAAACGCAATACTCCAATCCACACTTGTTTGCACTTAACTACGCAAATAACTTAAACAACATACTAATTCTAAAGTAAATATAATGTAAATTCGTTGAAACTTATTAGAATATATATATTCTTAGCTAATAACTAATTATTATGCTATCAGTCGGAGAATGTCACTTACTTTTTACAGAAAATACTAATCATAGATTCTTATGTTTCATCGACTTTTGTTGTAGTTTGTTGTTCATTTATATGATCTTATTTTGAGATATGGCAAGGGTTTCAGTTGTATAAGGGTTAAAGTTATCAAGACAAAGTATGCAACATAGTCTTCTTTGGACTAGGTGTGATAAGGGACAAAATTGGCCCCCAATATTGAAAGTTTTAATGCACAAGTTTTGAATATCTAGTTTAGCTATAAATGAACTGAACAATATTAAAACACATTACAAGTACGTTTGAAGGCTCTAAATGAGTTTAAGAGCCTCACAAACAAGGCATTTTTGTTCATTTCCAGCAGTTTTCGGTCAGTTTTTGATTTTGGAAATACAGAGCGCACGCTCGAGCACAGCTGATTTTTTGTTGAAACAGGTACTTGATAGCGATGCATCATCAGCCAAAAAACTGTGTGTGCTCGGAGGTGCGCTCTATATTTTTAGGATCAAAATCTTGCCCAGAAAGGTCCAAAATCTACAAAATATAACAAAATTACCAAAAGTGCCGTTTTTGGAGACCCTATTAATTCTTCTAGATAAATAAAATAAATAAAAATATATTTTGAAGATAGGATATGATCATTTTATTTCAATAGGCACAACAGATTATATGTAAATATTATTTTTTGCATTTTGAATATATTGGGAGCCAAAATACCCCTTTATCATACCTTTTCCTTTCAAGATAACAAACAAAGGACACGGATAACTTTCCATTCTCTTATCAGTGTCAACAAATGTAACTGGACATGATTGGCTACGATGCCGCAGATAGAATGTTCAAGGTTAGCTCGTAATGGTTTCCCCAAGTTTGGAACTATAACAATGCTGCATTAGGGGTTATATTAGTCAATTATTATAACAATGGCATGGTTCTTTTCGACTTCAAAAACGTTAAACTTGGGTTTAATACTTTGTATGTTTAATGTAGAATACTGCGTTTGATACTTTGTATGTTTAATGTGTATGTTTAATGTAGAATACTGCGTTTGATACTTTGTATGTTTAATGTAGAATACTGCGTTTGATACTTTGTTGTTTAATGTAGAATACTGAGTTTGATACTTTGTATGTTTAATGTAGAATACTGCGTTTAATACTTTGTATGTTTAATGTAGAATACTGCGTTTGATACTTTGTATGTTTAATGTAGAATACTGCGTTTGATACTTTGTATGTTTAATGTAGAATACTGCGTTTAATACTTTGTATGTTTAATGTAGAATACTGCGTTTGTTTAATGTAGAATACTGCGTTTAATACTTTATATGTTTAATGTAGAATACTGCGTTTGATACTTTGTTGTTTAATGTAGAATACTGCGTTAGATACTTTGTATGTTTAATGTAGAATACTGCGTTTGATACTTTGTTGTTTAATGTAGAATACGCCGTTTGATACTTTGTATGTTTAATGTAGAATACTGCGTTTAATACTTTGTATGTTTAATGTAGAATACTGCGTTTGATACTTTGTAAGTTTAATGTAGAATACTGCGTTTGATACTTTGTATGTTTAATGTAGAATACTGCGTTTAATGTAGCAATAGTTTTGTACGGAAGCGTATTCGTGCCTCGTCTTGTTGGGTTATATTGAACTTCTCAATTTAAAATAACTCCAGTTTTGTATGATATACATCTATAAATCTATATATTTATGTCGACAAAACATGACGTTATTCAATAAATGCAAAACAAATACATTGAAAAGGTTCTTTATTTTACAATAAATAGTTTTTAGTGAATTTGACATTATTTTATTTTATTTATATCGCGTTGAAACAAAACAAATAAAAATATATCAATATAAAGGAACTCGACGTAATGAGTAATATCTTTATTACACTTACGGAAGCGTATTCGTGCCTCGTCTGGTTAGGTTATATTGAATTTCCCAATTTAAAATAACTCGAGTTGTTATAATATAATTATATAAATCTATATTTTTATGTTGACAAAACACGACGTAATTCAGTTAATGCAAAACAAATACATTGAAAAGGTTCTTTATTTTACAATATATCGTCTTTAGTGAACTTGACATTATTTTCTTTTCTTTGTATCGCGTTGAAACAAAACAAATGCAAATATATATCAATATAAAGGAAATCGACGTAATGAGTAGTATCTGTATTACACGAGATATTTATCTGATATACACGAAATATTTATTTCAAGCTATGTACATTTTGTCTATTATGTACGGAAGCGTATTCGTGCCTTGTCTTTTTGGGTTATATTGAAATCAATATAACCCAAAAAGACAAGGCACGAATACGCTTCCGTACAATTGTCGTAATGTCGCATTGTCGTGGGCGACATTACGACAATGCGACATAATGTTGCATTGTCGTGACACCCGACAATGCGACAACTCGACATTGCGATACGACATCGCGATATTGCGAAACGATATCGCCCACGACAATGTGACAGTGTATCTGGCCCCAACCGGACACCGTGGTATGTAGTATTTAATCTGAACATCACAGCAGTTCATATGAGGGTATTTAAGATTGAATATTTCTTCCGAATTAAAACTGAATAATTTCTTCTGACTTATCCTTTATCTCTAAATATTTTTTTTTTTAAATTTCGACATTATGTATAAATCAAACACAATAAGCCAGTTTTGTTTCCTAAATGATTGTATATCCATCTTAAATCGTCCAACATGCAACAACTACATTCATATTGTAGTTTTATCTTGCGTAATGAATCTTACAGAAGCTAATTTGTATGGTTAATGTTTTGCTTCTCATACACCAGTATTTGATAATAAGGATCTCTTCGTGTCTAAAATAGAATTTGGTACGCATATCAGTCCGGAATTTGCATAACATAAAGATTTAAGGATGATATGATTAGTCAGGAAAATCGTTTAGTTTATCAAAGATGACTCTTTGATAACCGTTGCCTTAGTTACTGTACTAAGGTTTGTGCCGATCTTCAGACAAACGTGTTTCAACATTAATTGTTTCATTATACTTAAATGATGAATCATTGAAACTAGAGTTTTAGTTTTAAGTGGTAAAAGAAAAATACCTTAGGTTAAAATACACATATTACAGTCACATTTATTTTTTATTAGTCTTTACCATTTTCTACGATTGATTGTAAATTCAAACGACTCGACCGTTTTTGCAGAAATAAAAATGAAACCGGAAACACGTGTCTGTAATTGTTATTCTTATTATAGTATTTTTGACCATGCACAACTAGTTCATCGATATAATGATGAAGTTTCCATCTTTTTTTATTGATTAAATTAGTGTTTTTCTGCCATCTTATAAATCTTGGATAGAATGTGCGTCTGTACCAGCCAAGCAGAAAAGATACCAGAATCTCAGTAAAATGGCTACCGCGCCAAACACTTTATAGAAACATGTTCTAGACGTTTGTCTGGAAAACAAACAGCGCTGCAGATCTAGACAAATTTTTGATAGGGATTTTCTTATTGTTCATAGGGATTATCCTAATTTTTGATAGGAATTTTCCCTCGTAAACTTCTTATTGCTGCACAGCGGCAATTTAGGAAATTTATAAATAGCTGAAGTTAGCTGTAATACCTTGCGATATAACTTTCAAGGTTTCTAAATTTATATTTAACACATCACAATTATGTTTAGATAGAGATTCTAGAAACAATATTTTGCTTAATTTTGTGTAGAACTGGCTGTTTTCTCTCCAACAAGTTCGTATGCAAGTCATATTATTCGAATGGAAGTAACTCTGCGATTTACTATCACCCTGCAATAGCACCCTCGTGTCAGTTAGTAAGAAATTGCACATTGATGCCAATGGGGAGTTAACATGGGCATTTTATTTGAGGAGTAATGAAAATAATTATCTACTGCATAATTATATAAACAGTTAGACTACGTTGAATACATTTTTTAAAGGTAAATGTTAAAGCCCCTGTTCGTCTCGTCATGTCTCGTCTACTTCTAAAATGGTATACATCTCTTACTTTATCAATTTCTACGAAATAACACCCACGTAAGTGTAACATGTCAGGTATGCACACTTTTAATTGACAATGTAATAAGGTAATTTCAAACTCTGATAATTGTCAAATTAGAGTGAATATTCTGGTCAATGATATGGCGTCTCGGCAGTAGCTAGCATTAAGAACTTGGTCAGCATGTGTATGGAAACTACACAAAACAGATTCTAAACAGCAATTAAGGATGGCAGTAGCATAATCACATTTTCCTTTCTCAATATTCCTTTGTTTTACCCAAAATAGTTTCCCAATACAATTACACATTGACAATTGTGTTGACAACAAAAGATGAATGGACTGTTTATAATGGGTGTCTTTCTTTGTAATATTACTCCTTTTTTCAGATGACATGGTAGAAATAGGCACCACTCCTTAAGACCTACAAGAAAGTTTTAATCGAGGATATGAATATTGCGAGACGTGGGGTCCTGAGCTTAATTTAGATAATACAAAAGTTTTCCGCAATCGCAGAAGAGGTAGAATTACTGATGCTAAATGTTGGTCTTATAACGGAAATTAACTAGGGATTGTTGATAATTTTAATTATCTTGGTGTTGTTTTCTACATATAGCTCATTTATAAAATCGAAGAAATTAGAAATTATACGTTTACAGTTCTGCAAATATACCTTGGTGCGGGAGTTTACGGCGAATTTGGTCGTTATCCGCTGTCTGTTTAAGGATATTTTAGAAATAAGTATTGGCTCAGACTGTTAACAACCAAAGATATTCTTACGGATGGTGAGATGTATACAGTATTGTCATACTGCAAAGAAAATTCTAGGGATTTTATTGGTCAATGGGCCGTAGACATGAGCCCATGTCTCGCGACGTGAACATAGGACAATTTTCCCGTAGGTACCCAATACACAAAAACAAAATGGCGACGATAACGGTGCCGATTCGTTTTGAAAACCGCCGATTGATTCCTTTCTATTGCTTTTCTGAGCTTTCCATTGTGTGTAAAGGTTTGAAATAATCGTAAGCAATTTTACAGATAATAAAACATTAACAAAGTTTAATTTATGAAAAAAAATCCGCCAAATATAACGACGTTAGAAAATAAACAACGTCTAGTTAGAGGCACGTTACGGGGAAATTGGCGCAATAAAAATGAAAACCTGTTTTTGGTTGTTGTTTTTTCTTAAATAAAGGTAACAACTTTGAAGTATGACAAATTCATTATTAGGATTCTTGACAGGGAACATGGGCTCACATTCTCTGCCTGGAAATTATATTCTCCCGAGCCGTTATCTGCCTGGAAAAACAATATTCCCCCTCGCCTAACAGCTCGGGAGAAGATAATTTCCAAGCAGGGAATGTGAGCCATGTCCCCTGTCAAGAATCCTTATAACTAATAATGTCATACATAGCGTTGACAAATTACGATAAACACCATTCAAAATTGTTTCAAGCACTGATTATCAGATTTCTTTTACAGATTGTAGAAAGGGATTACAAAATTGGTTATCAAAAGGTTATTGAATTTTAAACAATTACGGTTTTGCTTAGGGACCAGGCAATATTTATCGTGGGATTGGGCCGGTGCAAAATGGCATGGGACAGGTACTTTTTTTGTCGAAACACATCCATTGTTCCGCTTGCTTGACATGGGACGTACACTTTTTTTAAGTCAAATTTTGTTTTTTTCTAAACGTTCAACGATACAAATATTGAAGCAGTGATCTTAGACCATAAAAGGGATCTTATGGACCAGGCAATATTTATGTGGACGTTGGGACCGGTGCAAAATGGCGTGGAACAGGTTATTTTTTTTGTCGCGACAAACCATGGGACGATACCTTTTTTGTTTTCGTTTGCTTGCCATGGGAGGTACATTTGTTTTTTATATAACATTTTTACTTGCACCGGTCCCAACCCCCGATAAATATTGCCTGGTCCCTTATGTTTGGCAGGTGTAAATAATACTCAGTTTCCATTTTACAGCATTACATATTTGCCATATTTAGAGTCAAATAGAATACTGATTTTGTTGTATATTCTGTAACATTTATCGTTGGTTAAAAGACATGTAGAATAAAGGAAATGTAATCGTAGTTTCATTGCTACGATGTTCGTCTCATAGTCTAAGGACTGGCACAGGTCGGTATTCGAAATCGATTGGAAAGAATCAAACTGTTGTGCCTGATGTTTTAGCAATGATATTTATGATAAATTTATTTTGTTTTAATTTGTTTAGAATACAATGGCATAAGACAGATATTTATTAAGAACGATTATATTCAAAAACCTAGTATACTCAAATTCAGTAGCCTAACTACTGCCATTAAGCAAGACGAAATTTGTCAATTTAAACGGATTTGTATCCGAAGCTTGTGTTATTACCGCTCGTGAATAGACTCAATAAAACCGAGTCCGCCACGTTTCTCTCTTGTTTGTGAATATTGTTCACGGTATACCCTTTTCAGTATTTATTATATGTTCTTGTCGGAACTTTATTCTACAACATAACTTGTTGTAAGTACATTATTATAATATTAAAACGTATATACCAATTTAAATTCTAATAACATAAATGTGTTATTATTGTTTGTTTTTAAATAAACAACATATATAATTAAATTTAAAAAATAAGGGTTTATCCCATATATGCTTTAAAATAACTAGATCACATAACACAGTCATCCAGATACACGCAAACGTTTTTTGAAAAAAGAAAACAGATAGTCTCATTCCACTGCACAACCTTGTTAAGATATGCTTGATAGTTGATTATTATGTGAGCTTTTGTCACAAGGACCTTAACCTTAACCGTTTACGTAAAACCCAAAAGGGTCATCCACTTTCCACAGGCAGTCCACCCATGACGTTTCACGAGATTTGCTTCCGGGGAAGAGGAATTAACGCTGTGAACACGCTTGTTCAGTATCCCGAGACGGTGACCTTTACCTTTTACCCACTCAAAATCAGTAGGGGTCATCATCTTGCCAAAGGGAGTCAACCCATGAAGTATGATGAGATTTACCTCAAGGGAAGAGGAGTGACAGAATGGACAAGGTTTTACGTGATCGTGTCAGGCGACCTGTACATTTGATTTAATGACCGCAACATCAAAAGTGTAAATGTTTCACCATGTTGTCAACTCATAAAGTTTCATGAGACTTGCATCAGGGGAAGAGGAGTTACAGTGTAGACAATGCGTTTCATTATTTGGACACGGTTACCTTCACCTTTACCTAAACGACGCCATAATCAATAGGAATCAGTCGGAATCATTATCTTCCACAGACAGTTTCAACCATGAAGTTTCTTGAGATAGAATTGTCATTATCGGATCAAGTGTCTTTTTTCTATTCTCACAGGCAGGTTGATGAACTTATCTTCATGGGAAATGGAGTTACATTGCACTTAATGTTTTTTTATTACCGGATCGCGGTGACTTTGACCGTTGATCTACTGCCTTTAAAATAAAATAAACATTCTAGTGATACTTCTTACTCAGTTTCGTCAAAATTTAACGTCGTTTAGGAGAAGTAGCAGAGACAAGATGACATGTTGTCTGCTTTTTAATTTAGTCTTTTGGTTGTTACTTGTGATACGCAGGCTTTATAACCGCTGCTCCCAACTAAATTCCTTTTTGTTTTTTTCGCTCTGCGGGGCATACACTTTTATAAGATCCTCGGACCATACGCCGCTGGATATAGGGGATGAATTAAAGATACAAATATTGCTATATCCACCGCCATCTTCGGGATGGTTAAAATTCTGTACTGTTGATTTTTATGAATATCGATTTCTGCTCAACCCGGGGCTAGAGGGCGTGAGCGGTAGCCAATATATTTCACTACCACTCATGAACAGTCTCAATCAAACCGAGACTGCAATATTTCGTATGTTTCGTGCTCGGCCGCTTCCAAAGGTCCATTATCATACCTTTTTTTATAGCACAGAGGAGTTGCTTGTGCAGTGTGGCGGCAGTAAAACGTCTCCCCGCGCTTGCAATCATTACTGTTATTCATTCGATCTTTGGAGATCGCTGAGCCCGATACTTATATTTAGTGATCGGTGGTACATTTTCAATTTCTTTTGTTTTCTTACTTAATTTCGATTCGGTGGTTCCACTACTCCAGCCGATAAAAGGCTCTGGGTATTGTTTAACCACTCATAGTATATGTTGTCTGCTTTTTAATTTAGTCTTTTGGCTGTTACTTGTGATACGCAGGCTTTATAACCGCTGCTCCCAACTAAATTCCTTTTTGTTTATTTCGCTCTGCGGGGCATACAATTTTATTAGATCCTGGGACCATACGCCACTGGATATAGGGGATGAAATAAAGATACACATATTGCTATATCCACCGCCATATGCTTGCCATCATTGGGATGGTTAAAATTATGTACTATTGATTTTTATGAATATTTAGTTCTGCTCAACCCGGGGCTAGAGGGCGTGAGCGGTAGCTAGCTGATTTCACTACCGCTCATGAACAGTCTCAGTCAAACCGAGACTGCAATATTTTGTATGTTTCGTGCTCGGCCGTTTCCATAGGTCCATTATCATACTCTTTTTTGACAAGGTTTTCAGCATGGTGAACTTGTTCAGCAAGGATTAGTAACCGAGTTTTTTCACGAATCCCGACTACAGCCTCACTGATGAATCGACGCATTGCCTGAAAAAGAAGACCCATATTTTAACAGGTGTTTCTTCTTTTCTAGTGCGGATACAAATAAGGTAATGTCATTCAGAAATGTCAAAAAGGTCAAGACAGCTAATTTTGCCAATTCAATGGGAGGTATTTTAATAGACCCTTTGACCAACATAGATGAATTAAAATAGGAAACAACCTCGCATTTATATCGACATACTATGCAAGTATGATTAAAATCAAATGAACACGAGTGTAGTCTGAAAGACAGTCATATCCCCCGCTGCACAAAGATTTATAATATACAAATTTAAGCATGGAATGTCACTGAAAAGTGACACATTCTCCCTGAAGTTTTCTTGTTCCAAAAAGTGTGACCTTCAACTAAAAGAACATATGTTTTACACACACCTTGTAGTAGAGACATACATACTACACATATACAAAACATAACTTATAAATCGTTGTGCTCATTTGATTTTAATCTCACAACTCGTAGTATCCCTGGTCTCGGGGTACCGTTGTTATTTATTCTCACAACTCGGAATACCACTGGTCTCGGGATACCGTTGTAGTTCATTCTCACAACTCGGAGTACCACTGTTCTCGGGATACCGTTGTGATTTAATCTCACAACTCGGAGTGAACATGATGTTCATACACTATTATTTCGTTGTTATATTTTTCAACCATGTATGTAAACATGATGTGAAGGCCCGGGCCTTTTGGCCTAATAGGTAGCTATGCTACTGAGAATTTCACGATTCATATCCCTAATTGTAGATTATCGACAAATCGTGTGTTGACAATAATCACCAAAGTCACGGTAAATTCCGTTAAGTACCTTAGAGCTAAACAAGAAAGTGTTTTGTTTCCTGTCACCCAACCGAATCGCCGTTTTTACCCCCGACACATCAACTTTTACCCCTTCGTTTTTTTGCTGCTTTGTTTTGTTTTTAAACATATTTGTGTTTTTACCTTAACAGAATATAATTCAGTCAGTTTGCATGTAATTTGAAAGAAAGGTAACATATTTGTGTTTAGATCTACTCTTGTTTGCGTAACGTATATCTCTCAATGCTACAGTCATACGTTCGAGTCCCGCTAGTTCCACGTTTGCACATTGACGAATGTTTGACAGCTACTCAATAACGCGCGGCAGGACTGTGGTTCTACGAGTTTGTTTCAAAACAGATGAGGTCTACCTCTACCTCTGCCAAATTGACGCATAGATAAAAGTCGTAAAAATCTTCCACACTCCACACACACACACACACACACACACACACACACACACAAACACACACACAATTTATTTTCCGTCTTAAGTCTTAAAGGGAGTACATAAGGCTTTTTATGGGGGTCTAGGTGTCCGAACTAAAATTGACAGATATTAATATTTTTTATTCTACATGACCAAAACATAATGAGCCTACAAAAATAATTATTTGCAATACGTGCTATCCTAGGTGACGCACCAGGGTTAATTTCAGCATATTACGTGCGATTCCACCCTAGCTATATGGTGTTCTAAAATTTTAGACAATAACAAAATGGTTCTAGCTTCACATTTTGATTGATAGTGTTTTATATCACTATTTGTGAACTGGAACAATTTTATAATTTAAGATGTTTCTAGAAAAATCCTGATGTACCCCTTTTAAGACCATTGGGCATAAATTAAACAAACTTTTACATAAAACAAATATAATTAGAATAAAAAATTGGGTAACTGCTCAGATTCGAACCCATCCCGCTCGCTTTACAGTTTTCTGGGACTGCTGCTCTCCCGACTGAGCTATCAATCCTTTACAAATTTTGATAAACATTAAGGGACTTATTCTAAAACCGGAGTGTCCGAATAGACCCGAAGTCTAAAAATAGTCACTCGGGATCAAATGACGTCATATATACCCATTCAGATATTGTTGATTTGCATTCGGTCTCGCCGACACGATTGGCACACGTATTCAGGATTATTTTACTACCGAATCAGTCATATTAACTTCATAGCAAGGGAAGTAAAAACTTAAAAATATTACACAGCATACTACAAAGTAAGCTAAAAATCTTATTCCGGAGAATGGGCAGCAACAACTTTTCACAAAGGATAGTAGCTTATGCGATAACCATTACTGACCAAACCTATTAAATATTATATGAAGACTATAAAGGCCATGTATATTTCTTAAATATATAAATCCAAGAAAGATGGGAGATATGCATTTGATGCAAGAGAAATAAATTATAAAATTAACTGGTTACAAATCTCAATACACTATCCTAGGAGAACAATACAGCGTATGAATACATTTTACGCATGATCACGTGATGATGATGATTGATCTATTTATAGAACGCACAGCAATAGATGAAAAAGCTACATAAACAATATATAACTTAAACAATGTATCGAGGAAATTATTTGAAATTTCTGAATGACATTACCTTATTTGTATCCGCACACTAGAAAAGAAGAAACACCTGTTATAATATGGGTCTTCTTTTTCAGGCAATGCGTCGATTCATCATTGAGGCTGTAGTTAGGATTCGTGAAAAAACACGGTTACTAAACCTTGGTGAACAAGTTCACCATGCTAAAAATGGGATTTGATAAAGTTTGTATGAAAGTGATCATAACTGAGGAGAATTCAGGTTGGTTGTGATAGTCCTCGTAACAGAAATAGAAGAAATAAATACATTCTAGTTTCGTCATGACTTTCATAGACAGAAATGTGTAATATGTGTTACTAGACAAGACAGTGACTAGATGTTTTACTAATTTAAGTCAATATATATGTGTCTATATTGTTAAAAAGTTGTGTCACAATACGTTTTTAGTTTAGCAAATTCTCTATTTATTTCAATGTGATATACATGATATACAAGGCATGTTCATGCATCTTGTAAGCAATACTAGTGGATACATAGATTCCAGACAAGAACTGATTAGGCCAGAAAAAAAGACCTATGTTTCTGGTTACTCATTTGAAAAAATTAGGGTAGGTAGGTAGGTATTTTTTCTTTTCTTTCTTTTCTTTCTTTTTTTTTTCATGGATGTCAAAACTAATCGGATTCTATTTTAATACATATAGCATCTTTGCTAGGGGCTTAATTAAGTTTTAATTCAAGAATGACACAGCCTAAGTGTCCTATCATGCTGACGCACACAAATCATCTTTTATATTGCAAATATTTGTTTGATTTTTGACATTACGCTTAGTATTTATACCACTTCTCAGTCTTCTGGATATTTTTTTTATATAAAACCACATACCTATAAATAACAAATATATAGGATATTGTTTCATTTGGCAGTGCGGAAATTAATGGTATTTTTATACAATTTCTTATTTAGAAAAACTATTATAATCCCATATTGCCATTTATTTTAAATGAATCTTTGCATGTATTCTTATCAAAATCTATGAATATTTGAAAGAGATGTTCGAAGAAAAAGTTAAGGTGCTACCTGATAATTTGGCTGCTTCATTGTTTCAGAAAGAAAGTGTCCAATCTGTTTATTATTCTGTCATAAAACTTTAATAATATTAAAACTGTCATTAACACGAGTCGTACATTAAGCATGTCAGTATTTTTTTAAAAATGAATCACTGAATTTATATAAATGTATCCAAATGAAAAAGAATCATAAAAATAGTATCAAATCTAGACAAAAGAATATATAAATAATAGTTGCCTTCAATCACAATTTTTTTTTTTTTGTGTTATTTGTTGAAAACAAACTTATTTTAAGTTTTCCTGAAAAAATATCTCAGAGTAATATAGTTATAGACAAGGTGTGAAGCTCTCTCTGGTCTCCGTTTTTCTGTGACAAGTCAAAATGCTTCGAAAAACGCGATCACTATGGATCACTATGGAAAAAAAAAAATATGAATGTATACCTAATTGGAAATCGCGTTTTTCGAAGCATTTTGACTTGTCACAGAAAAACGGTTTGGTCAAGTTGTTTTCGGTTTTCGGTTTCGAGAATGACATACATCTGCGATTCCAACCAGCCCAGATTTGTAGATAATTCTCGGAATTTGGCCAGAGAATTTTTTTATGAAAGCTGTTAGATATCAAATGTTGACCAGAGAGAGCTTCACACATTGTCTATAACTACATTACTCTGGGACATTTTTTCAGGAAAACTTAAAATATGTTTGTTTTCAACAAATAACACGGACATCTTTTCTTTTCTTTTTTCTTTTTTTTTAATTTTTCTTTTTCTTTTTTTTTTCCTTTTATGATAAAAAACTGTAGGGTAGGCGCCAAAAAATTAGTGACGGTCGGGTAACCAGAAACACAGGAAACTAGAAACACAGGTATTTTTTCCCGGTTAACCGAGCTCATATTATAAGTTACTACAAGATCTAATCAACATCGGTGTTGCGTCATTATGTATTTCTTATGTAGTGCCCTTGCTAATGGGGAATTATTGGTGACATGTGACCACTAAATTGTAATATTTTAATTGTTCAAATATATGCGTACTATACGGAGTACTTACTAGAGGATGACAGCGTGTCCGTGACCGAGGGTTTAACGACGTTGTGTTGTAAACCTTCTCGCCTCTCCCCGCTGCTGGTTTGATTCCCACTGGGAGCTCGACTTTGTAAGTGAGGAAGTGTCGATTCTTACGGGTGGCAGGAGTTGAACAGTAAAGGTTCTACCCAGAAGAAGTGGGTGGTATGCCTCCACCACAAACAAATCGACCGTCATACATAACCTTACATGTGTTGAAAATGACGTAAAACACCAAACAAACTAGAGTATGTAAGGCGTCTGTTTGAAACGTCAAGTTTGTACTTTTACTCTTATGAGCGGCATCAAGGGATTATTATAGCATTATTTATAATCCGATATATCTGATGTCTTGGTTTTGACAGCAGACATTTTTGACATGCAGTAAATATTGCAAACCGCAAACAGACCTTTCCCGCATAGCTCTAGTAAAGAGTTTTCTCCAAGTATAAGAACTTGTTTAAGATAAGCATTATTCAATTATTCCATTAGCATTTGAAAATTGAACTGGAAATGAGACTGACCACCTGTAATGGGTAGTGCTCTTTTTTTGATTTAAATATATTTTATTGCCAATATTTTACATACAGAGTAATATTAATATATTTTTAAATGTCATTAATCGGTTATGTCGTTAGCATTTTAAAAATGAACTGGAAATGAGTCTATTTTACATACAGAGTAATATAAACATACTTACGAAAGCTATAGTGTAATATGAATAAATCGGTAACAAGTTCTACCAACATTAGATTAAACCAGGGTTCTCTATTATTCCTCAAGCATAGCTTGCACGCATAATGTGTGCTACTAATAACCTTAGGTATACAGTGAGTAATGCTACTAATAACCTTAGGTATACAGTGAGTAATGCTACTAATAACCCTAGGTATACAGTGAGTAACTGCTCATGTCCTTTGAGCATACGGTGAATGCGTGTTTTTTTAATTGAATGCATTCTGTTGCATTCTGTTAATGCTACATTTCCTGTTCGATCTTTGTATCTACTGTTTTTAGGTTTAATGACTGTTTCCGAGAATATGAATTGTATATAGTAGGTCATGTCACGACAAGTACCGCCGTAAACTATCCACTACATCTACTTTTCGCAACTGAATAGTCTAGATCATCTATGATGCTTGCTTGTTTCCAAGACAAATGTCTAGAACTGTTCTCCTAAAAAAAGTTTTGCATTTACAATCAAGCGTCGAAGATGATCAAGACTAGCAACTGACTTAAATATTTTAGTACATACAATAAATGCCGAAATAGGATTTGTTTCCTCCTTTATTGGATAGTCATAAATAAAAGGAAGTGTACGACAACTAGACAGCATAAGCGGATTATTTGATTATTATCCTAAGGCATTTTGGATGTTCCGTTGAGTGATTGTCAAATGTGTCAAAGTTGACAGATAAACTTAACATGCTGTCTGTTCTAGCCCCATTTGGGAGTTATCGCATTCTTTGCTAGTAAGTGTAGGGATAAATTTACAAGCTTTGTACATTTATATGTTTATCTTCGAAAACCTTTCATAATCACATTTGTCTTTATTTAAGCGATTCGGAGTTGTATTTGTATTAAGCGACTCTAATGCCATGGTTGCCAGATAATTCATTTCAATGTGATTTATGCACAAAAAAGACATGATCAATAATCAGTCACAAAGCAAACAAAAGGCAAACAAATAAAGAAATACGTTGTACATCTGATATGTTTTCGTCAAAGTGGTTAAAGTCAAAGTTTTCGTCAGCGGAATTAGATATTTATTTCAAAAAGTTAAAGGGCAATCGTGAAGTTGACTTCTTTTCTCGATTTGCGTCTCTCTATTGAAAATGGTGAAATAATTAGCAAAATCTATGACAAGAGAGATGTTTTTAATTGTGATATTGTTAATTATCCTCATTTAGATGGGGATGGTTCCCGACCAACTTCTTATGGGGTCTACGTGTCTCAACTTATTCGTTTTTCTAGAGCTTGTACTCGAGTTGAGGACTTTAATATTCGTAATCTTTGTTTAACTAAAAAGCTGCTCCATCAGGGCTGCCGTTACCATAAACTTCGTAAAACCTTTGCAAAATTTTATTATCTTAACCCTGATCTTCTTTCCAAATATAAAAGTAATTTAAAAACTATTTTGCGACAAGGACTATCACAAGAATGATCATTGTCATACTGTTAAAAGGTTTATCAAAAGAGGTTATGACCCTATCATTTTGCAACGTACTGCATGCTTGGTGGTAGACCCATTTACAGTTCATCTTCATCAAGCCCAAAAGGACTGTGACGTTTGATGTTTGTCTGCGGTCTTGTCTTGTCGTGCCCTCAATGGTTTATTCTCGTGTTGCTCTGGCTTCTGCAAAGTCATCGAGTACCTTCTTTGTGGCTTTCCAGGCTATTGTTTGTTTAAGAAATAGAACATCGTTTACTGTGAATTATCGTTTAATATATCACGGTTTGGAGTTCAATTGTAAACAATAATTTCACTCGCTCTTGTAAACAATAATTTCACTCGCTCTTCTCTTGTAAACAATAATTTCACTCGCACTTCGGGCTCGTGAAATTATTGAATTTCACTCGCACTTCGGGCTCGTGAAATTATTGTTTACAAGAGAAGAGCGATAATTTCACGAGCCCGAAGTGCGAGTGAGCGAGTGAAATTATCGTTTACAATTGAAAGACAAACCGTGATATATTATAGATAATTCACCGTAAACGATGTTCTATTTCTGTTCTAATACCCCTAAAATGTGAAATAACGCACACATCTGAAATCTTTCGCATTGCTTTGCTTGCTCTCCTAACGTTGCATACGTTACAATGCGCAATGCGCAATGCTTATTCTCCTAACGTTGCAAAAATTACAGTGATATATCGTTCAATATAACGAGATATTTTAAACTAGGTTATTTAGTGCGGGTGTATTATAATTGTATTTATATATACACGAGCATCTTTGTGTTTTACTTATTTTGCCTACTAATATTGCCTTGTTGGTTAGAGAATTGTTCATGGCGGAGATTTCTTTATTTACACTGTCCCGTTTAACTGGGATGAAGTAGAGTAAGTGTGAGTTTTGGTGCACCCTAGAACCCTGGTTTAAACCCCAGCGGCCCTTTTGCAACTGACCGTTCCAAAGCGGTAGCCCTACTGTCAACCCTTTTTGTCTTTGTGACGTCATATGCCTTTATTATTACTATTGCCATTCTTGTTTGTCTTTTTGCGTGTTTTGGGGTTTACTGGGTTCTGTGAAAGCTGCATTTCCTGTTCGACTTTTATACTTACTTTTACACATTTTCACAAATCAATCTGAATTAAGCATTTCCGGGTTAACCACCACTAATTACATGTTAACCTCCGAGGTGTATCGAATGTAGTTCCTATAATAAAAGGTAATCTCTCCTTTTTTGATGAAAACGGGCATTATAAGTAGGGGGAAACTGCCCATTTCTATTCGATTTTGTGGTTGTATATATAAGAAGCGTATTAATAGGTTTTACTGGATCACTGATGAACATTTTCGAAATTTCGACTCTGTGCTTACACTTTATAGTCAATCAATGAAAACAGCTGTACCGCTGACCTGTTTAGTAAACAAACAAGAACTTTCTTACATGTCTTGTGAGCCCACCTTTTCTGGTGATTTCTAGTGGAAAATTAGTTTTCTATATAAACATTACACTGCTGCACTACCCATACTTGAGTTGAATTTGCAGAAAATCATTAATATGTGACACTTTAACACAGGTGTCTATGGTGAAAATATCTCTTTGATACGTGCAGTAATTAGGAACTCGCTCAGATTCGTACCTAGGGACACTTTTCCGATAACAATTGGTAGAATAATCTCAGAAATAAGTTTTGCATAGTTGTTTACATAGGTTTTGAGCGTGTTTAGCCCAGTTTTGTCTATAAAAACCGTAATTTTGAGTTTCAATTTTCTTTCGTGTTTAAAATGACGTGTTTGTGAAGTGTTTGCAATTGAACTATGTTTTTTTGGTATCAACATGTAGGGTTGCATGTTTGGAACATGTTTTCATGAATTAGGCATGAAACCACTAAATATTTCCCCTACCCCACTGAAATAGGATACTGTGAAAAATGAAGATTAGTGTAAAAGGTAAAATAATATTCCGTATCAATCAAACTCAATTTGGTAGCGTTCAGCTAGTATCAATTTTGATTTTAGCGGTATTTTTGGCATTACTGAGCTCGTATTCGCTACTATAATCAGGTATGGAACCACCAATTTGAAAGAATGTGCTTAAAATTCAATTTTGGCATGAACATCGACATAAATTGGCATATTCATCGTCCTAATTGTACCTAAAATGCATATTTTATTAATGTCCATTGACTGCTCTAAACATTTGATCTATTTAATATGGTGTATTGACAAGAAATGCCATTTGATATGACAATACAGATAGTGTAAAAGTTAAAAAAATATCTCTGACTTTTGTCGATTTCAGACTATTGTCCTTGGTATTCTCGACAAATACTCATTCGATTTACATAAAGTAGGTGTTTTAAGCTTGTTATGAAAATGACAACACAAATTCCTCATTTAAGAAACATCTGATTCAGAACATGTTTTCTTTTCTTATAGATTTACGGCCACTAATTACATGTAAACCTCCGAGGTGTATTGAATGTAGTTCCTATAATAAAAAGTAATCCCTCCTTTTTTGATGGAAATGGGAATTATAAGTAGTGGAAAACTGCCCATTTCTATTCGATTAAGTGGTTGTATATATTAGAAGCGTATTAATAGGTTTTACTGGATCACTGATGAACATTTTAGAAATATCCACTCTATGCTTACACGTTGTGAGCAATGAAAATAGTCAATCAATGAAAACAGCTGTAGCGCTGACCTGTTTAGTAAACAAACAAGAACTTTCTTACATGTCTTGTGACCCCACCTTTTCTGGTGATTTTTCAAGTGGAAAATTAGTTTTCTATATGAACATTACACTGCTGCACTACCCATACTTGAGTTGTATTTGCAGCAAATCATTAATATGTAACACTTTAACATTGGTGTCTACGGGGAAAATAATTAGTGGTTTCATACCTCCAAAGGCAAAGACACGCGACAATCTTGAAGATTGAAAACAGTACCGATAGAAAGCACGTGGAGACCATTTTACCACCGCCAAACTGAACAGGCAAGACTACAGTATTTTAAAAAAAGACTATGAAAGGGGATATAATACTGGCTTCATAAACTGAGGTGTCGATTTAAATGCCTGATTAATATATATGTTAAGCTTAAAATATGGTGTTCTGTTACGTAAAGGTCCTGTTAGTTTCAACAAAAAAAACTTCATAAGAATTTATTCATATAAATGTTTCCTCTAGAAGTATAATAATAGAATTACTTTACAATAAAAATGATGTGTAAAATAAAAAATATACAGCCTGTAATATTTGAATAATAGATATTTTGGCTACAGTGATCACTCTTAAACACTCATTATAACAACATGGGAAGATAATTTACCTCCCTTATTGCAGCAATTTAGAGTGATCGACTGTTTCCGAAAAAGTATACGTCACACATAGTGTAGCCGTTACATGTAAAACGTATGGGAAAACTTCCTCTTCAGACGCAATGATAAATAACTTTATCATGTAGATCTGTATAATTCGGCTGAGAAACAGGGAGCCCGAGATTATAAGAATCCATAATGAGTATACATGTGAGAAATCTCACCCGAGGGGTTAGAATTGCAACCAGGGACGGGGCTCTGCCGAGTGCCTGGTTGCAATTCTGATGCCGAGGGTGAGATTTCCCTATCTCACATGGATCACTCATGATGGATTATTTTTCTCCCATTATGTGTTTATTACCGGCTTAAAATCAATGACTGCTGATTTAACGCCAGAATAAGGCGACGTCGACGTAACGTCATGACGTCATAAGTCACATGTCATGTAAGACATGAGTATCAATGTAAGATGGGGGAATCTGACCCCGAGGGTCAGAATTGTAACCAGGGACGAGGCTCTGCCGAGTTCCTGGTTGCAATTCTGATCCCGAGGGTGAGATTTACCAATCGCACATGGATAAACTCATGATGGATTCTTTTTCTTGCATATCATCGACATTTTGTGCGTTGACGTCGCAAATAACTAACGTTTTTACTGTTTTTTAACGTAATGCTGTTCACGTTATTAACGCCATTATTGTTGCACGTGAATTTTATCTCGACCCTAGGGTGAGATGGAAAAAAATCTAGCCCCGGTAAATTGACGGATATCCTTGTCCGGTATGCAAGAAAGAGTTTTCTTGCATACCGGACAAGGAAATCCGTCATTTTACCGGGGCAGATGGAAAAATCTAGCCCCGGTAAATTGACGGATATCCTTGTCCGGTATGCAAGAAAGAGTTTTCTTGCATACCGGACAAGGAAATCCGTCATTTTACCGGGGCTAGATATTTCCATCTCACCCTAGGGTCGAGATAAATTATCTCGACCCTAGGGTGAGATGGAAAAATCTAGCCCCGGTAAATTGACGGATATCCTTGTCCGGTATGCAAGAAAGAGTTTTCTTGCATACCGGACAAGGAAATCCGTCATTTCCATCTCACCCTAGGGTCGAGATAAATTATCTTTGCGCGTGAATTGCATACCGGACAAGGAAATCCGTCATTTCCATCTCACCCTAGGGTCGAGATAAATTAAATTGCGCGTGAATTGCATACCGGACAAGGAAATCCGTCATTTCCATCTCACCCTAGGGTCGAGATAAATTAAATTGCGCGTGAATTTTATCTCGACCCTAGGGTGAGATGGAAAAATCTAGCCCCGGTAAATTGACGGATATCCTTGTCCGGTATGCAAGAAAGAGTTTTCTTGCATACCGGACAAGGAAATCCGAGAGTTTTCTTGCATACCGGACAAGGAAATCCGTCATTTTACCGGGGCTAGATATTTCCATCTCACCCTAGGGTCGAGATCAAATTCACGCGCAACAATAATGACGTCAATAACGTGAACAGATGCATGACGTAATTGTGTTAAAAAACATTAAAATGTTAGTTATTGGTGACGTCGATGCACAAAATGTCATTGATATGCAAGAAAAAGAATCCACCATGAGTTTATCCATGTGAGATAGGTAAATCTCACCCTCGGGATCAGAATTGCAACCAGGAACTCGACAGAGCCGCGTCCCTGGTTACAATTCTGACCCTCGGGTGAGATTTACCTATCTCACATGGATACTCATGATGGATACTTATAATCTCACATGAAGAAAATGTCTATCTCACATGAGCAGTTATGGGAGAAAAATCTTATCTGGGCAGTTATATATATATATCCCATCAGGTGCACCTCTTTTGATGACGTCAGCACCTCTTTTGATGACGTCATGGTATATTTGATGTCGTTTCGGTATTTTTAAACGGAAAAAAGGGGGGTGGGGAAGGTAAATTACATGATTTTAAACGTCCAACATGATAAATAAAATATCATGATAGTGCCTGATCATATCCAGTTTATCAGGTTCGGCTTGAAAAAAATGAAGCCCTCGGCACAGTTTCACATGTTCCCAAATATGAGGTCTAATTACACTAAATCAGCCGGATCAATCTCTGCCCAGAGTACACTCGTTCCTTATTTGACTCTGTCAACGTCAAAGGAAGTAGGGCGAACGGTTAGGTCACGTGATTATTCAAAAAAGTTATGACGATGTTTATAATAAATCCTTTTGCGTGATCTGCAAAGATAAAATATAGGCCTATTAAATAATTTCAATTTTTATTTCTTTGAGTTAATTTTTTTTTAGTAATTTTCTGCTATTGAGCTTCGGTTTGAAATGTTTACATATGCGTTTCGATTGAGGAGACATAAGTACGAATTATTTTTGAAGTAAAATAATCCCGATTAAAACTAAATTGTTTTCATGCATTATTTCAAATCTTGCAATCTAATTTGCAGATATTCTGAAAATTATATTTACACAAGAAATAAATAAGTTTCAGGCAAACATATTCCAATTTGACATGTTTCACCAAAATCGTGTAATTTAGTAGTTAGCAGAGATATATGTGAGTGCAAGGTAAGATAACTCTGCGTGGAGATTGCAGCCGGATGTGCTCGCCCGGTGCAGTCGAAAGTAGTTCTGTATTAAAGAGTGCTAATCTCCTTATTCTTTAAACATTTTTTAGTGCAGTTTCTTGTTATTTTTTGGCTGTAACTGTATTCTGGACATGTTGTTGATATTTGAAAATGGAGCTCATCATGTTTTTGACAGTTTTTATATAAATTTCAGAAGTGAAAGTAGACACGGTATGAAATTGCAAGGGTTAAAAATAGCTTAGACCTTTGACCCGGTGTTAGTATACAGCTCAAGAAATGTTTCTTAGAAGATATTCAACCCCCTATTTCCTTGTTGATGTTTAATAGCAGACATGCTTATTTGCATGATAAAGTAAATTTCTCAGAATTCTAATCAGGTGTCAGTTTTTAACAGGTAATCAACATTCTAACTTTACGATGGAAGGGGCATGGAGACACATTTACGCTATTCTAACCTATGACCAACATCCGGTGCTAACATACAAACATGCCAGGTGATTTATATCTATACATCAATATACCGCCATCTTTGTTGTTTGTACCAGACTTGATGTGACCTATTTGCGGTGATAATTTTATACTGAAAACACTTTGAAATATGAAATTTGTTGATGGATCATGAAAGATAATAGATTATTTCAACTGGATACATTTTATGACAAGTACACCGGTATATAGAGAAGCGAGCATATATGCCAAACATTTGCGAGTATTTGTTTAACGGCATATCATCGCACTTTGTAAGTTATTTAGAAACCACATAATTCCGACAGCCTTGTCATACTCTTACTATCGAATATATTCCTATGGTTCTTTAACTTGCTCTAGGAATATGGTACCTATCCGACGAGACAAAGGGAAGTGTCTTGCTTAATGACCAAAATCATGAACCCAGTTGTGCCACTGAAGCACGTAATCCCCGGATTCAGAGTCAGACTTTTTTTTTTTTTTTTTTAATTTCATATTTTTAATATTGATTTCATATTGAAAACATAATCATTTAACAAAAATGCAGGTACATTACACTATCCTGTATGCTTTATCCGACTACATCTAATACTACATCCAATATAATGTTTAAACTGTTTGTGTTGTATTCGTTTTTATAATACAAGCTTAATATCAGCGACATAAAGTCAACAGTTCTAAACATTACTCCAATTGGAAATGAAAAGATATTTATTAACGTTATTAAACAAAGACTTAATGATCATTTTATTCAAAATTGGAATCATATGTTGCAGAGCTCAAGCAGAGCTGTTTTCTACAACAGTATTGCAATTTTTCAAATTCAGCCATATTTTAGAAAATATAAGTGTGTACACATTTTGTCCGTCAATTACAAAACTAAGAGTTTCATCTCATAGATCTGGCAGATGGGTTTAACCTATTATAATACCTGTTAACGAGAGAACGTGTGATCTTTGTAGATGTGTTAGAAGATCAATTTCATTTTGTATTAGAGTGTGAACGATTTTCGGAGTTAAGGAATCATATAATATCTAAATATTTTTTAATTTATTTATTTTTTTATTTGTTTTTTTTGAACCATAATCAATGGCCCGTTTATTAATATATATATATACAAAACAGAAAAACAAAGTGTACATACTCATAAAGCCTATCAAATGTGTCTTTACATGCTTCATTTTAAGCCACATACATAATACGAAACGAAAAATTAACATACGTTTATTTTGTTATCATTTCTTTTTGCCATAGTCAATGACCCGCTTATTTCATTCATTCATTCATTCATTCATTCATTCATTCATTCATTCATTCATTCATTCATTCCATTTCATTCAATTCAATTCAATTCAATTCAATTCAATATCAATTCAATTCAATTCAATCATATCATTTCATTCCATTCATGCACCATTTATATACATATGCATGCGTTTGTATACACACATACATAGTTATATACATACACATTATATGTGTATATACATATACATATACTCTGTACACAAATATACACATATGCATATTTATGATTAATTCATTGATTATTATAATCACTCAATTATATTCATTCTCATCATTTTAAATTAATAAATTGTGATTATCCAGCCGTTGCCGATTTTCTATCCCTTGACAAAACGAAATTCAAGGAATAGAACAGCAAGTGCTTCAGTACCATATCTTTCAATTCATTGCGTAACGCTTTTTCTCTCAACGAGAAAAGCAGTTGAATAAAAAGAATTGAATTTTTCATTCCTTGAAATCAATCCGAAAAAAAAAAAAAAAAAAAAAAAAAAAAAAAAGCTACAGCAAACGTATATATTCAATTGCTGCATTATTTTCCTTTCTTGTATTTTGCCATTTGATTTGTTCCTTCACAGAATGTATTATATTTGAAAAAAGAGTGTCAGTGGATATCACCCTTTCATCGTATTTATAACTATTTCTAAATTTCCAGACATTCCACTTGGTTTCATATATTATTGTATTCACTATGTTATACTTAATCGGAACGTGATAAAATCCAAGCGCTATGTCTGTGAAATTTAAATTGATTTCGGAATTAAAATCAAGTAATTCTATTATATCTCTAATAATAATTTCTATGTTTTCCCATACCCGTTTTATTATTTTACAGTCAAAAAATAGGTGACATAAAGTCTCCCTATCTTTTTTGCATATATTGCACAAACCGTTAGACAGATGCATAATGTTTAACCTGTGTTCGGTGAAAATAGCATTATGTAAGAACTTCCACTGGTATTGTTTGGCCTTCCTGGAGCTTAATGAGTGCTTAATATTTGCCCAAACATGATTCCATTTGACATTATTTAAAAAAAGCTTTTGCTCCCAATTTGTTTCAGTATTAAGTTTCGCATTATTCGAGTTAATGATCTTTAAAATATGCTTGGTCTTTAATTTGTTTGGTGGTATAATTTCGTTTTTGAAATTAAGGATGTGTATATCCGCTATATTAAGAATCGGAAGGTACTTCTGGAACAAACTCCCGGATAATCATGGCATTTATATACTTTCTGGAATTGCTTTTTTGAGTTTCGACCCATTCTGATATCCAGTTTTGCTTAAATTTAAGCTTTTGTACAATTTATTTTCTGAGACAAAGGAAGAATTTGCGTCATCCCAAATATCCTGAAATAAAACTATATTGCTTCTTTGTAAAAGTATTAAAGAACAGAGGTTTATTTAAAAACGTTATCTCATGATTTCCAAATAGTGAAGCATACGAACTTGTTCAATGTTTTTCGGCGTGTGTAACTTCGATACGCTACCCAAGCATTTAATGATTTTTTGTAGAACTGAGATATTTTTCTTTTAAGTAACACAAAACCCTCTATGGAAGAACATTTGCACAGAAAATATGTTTGTGTGAATTGGTCGATCAACCGATCTGAGATAGTATTTTCCAATGGCATTCCAGTGGTCCGTTTCAGCATTAATTTATTTTATAGATTGTTTTTATTTTCAATGCTTAAAACTGACCTTATAAATGTCTATCATATCAAGACCTCCGTGTTCTTTATCACGACAAATTGTTACTTTTGATACAAGTGGTTTTTTATCATTCCACACAAAATTTAGCATAATTTTTTTCCAACTCTTTTGCATATATGTCTGGGATTCCTCGCATTCTAATTCAAAATTTATTTTGCGACAGCACAACGTTTTAAGTATTAGAATTTTTCCTTCAAGTGTCAGGTCTCTTGATTTCCAGATAGTAGGCAGTTTTGTACAATTATATTATTTTGTCTAACCAAATCGCATTATCGTCAATATCGTACCCATGGCATACACCCAGTGTTTTAACATAGGAAACTTGTCCAGTTAATCTTATTGAATGTAGGCGTTTTATTTTTAAGACTGCCGATAAAAAGACCCGTTGTTTTCTCTGTATTCATTTTTGCACGAAGCCTGTTCATATGTATTTAGCTGGTGAAATATGCGTGGTAATGAGTTTTCGTTTTTCGCAAATAACTGTGTGTCGTCAACATATTGGTTTAGTTTGGCTTCAAGCTGATCATTATCGTGCGATGGCAGATGGATGCCTGTAATGGATTTGTCATTTCTGATGGCACATGCCATAGCTTCTGCTTGAATGATATACAATAACGGCGCGACCGACAACCTTGTTTTATAGATCTTGTAATATCAAAGGTAGTTCGGAAACAAATCCGTTTGTTTGAATAGCTGTCTTTGAAGATTTTAACATCATATAAATCCAGTTAATAAAATTGACCCCAATTCGAATTTAACCAAAGCATTCTTTAATCCATTCCCACTCTACTCTATCAAAAGCCTTTGTTTGGTCTAGAAAAATTATAATCCCTTCAATATTTTCGGAAGTCCGCATAATCTATTAATCCTGAATGAATCGATTTGCCTCGCTGATGTAGCGACCGTTAACATAACCTTTTTGGATTAGTATGAATAAATATACGGTAAAATGGGTTTAAGTTTCTTCCGCAAAGCATTTTGCAATAATTTTGTAGTCGACGTTTAGCAAAGTTAAAGGTCGCCAATTTTTTTAAGTTTTCTCGTTCCCCATTTTTGTATATGAGTGAGAGGATTCAGAGTCAGACTTGGTACTCACTGGGCCACCGCAGGTCCCACATATAGAGGTATTTCATGTGAACGTTTAAATTTGCTTTTGACATTGTCAGTTTTTCGCGGACAATTTAAAGAACCATGTACGAAAACGTTGGATAATGAATTGGTTGTGTTTACAGTTTTTAGCTCTACTGGGGCTTATGCCATGGTCGTCTGTCCGTCGCTCGTCGTCCGTTTTGATGTCAACACTCTAGCACCTTCATTTTTCATCCAGGTTGTTAATATCAATGAAAGATCGGACGAGTTCGAAACCAGCCGGATCGGACCAGTAACACCGAGTTATTGCCCTTGAATTAACGAAGATTGCTATCATTACGTGGTCCGAGTATTAACTTGGTTGGGTGGGATATGAAATAAAACCTTAATTTCAGCTTAAGAAGTCTGCATATTGGTAAAATTAAAACATTTAATGTAATTTTTAGGTAATTTTAAACAGGTTATCGCATTTTTTCAGTAAAAATGTCTTTAAACGTGTTTTATTGTCGAAATATCCGTTATAAAATCTTGCCCTATATAAGCATTCACATCGCTTACTAGAATTAAGGTGGGACCACGTAATGATTTTGTTTTGTCAACACTCTAGCGCCTCCATTTTTTATTTGATCATTAAATTACCAAACGCTACTAGCTTAATAATATCAATGAAAGCGCGGACGAGTTCTAACACCAGCCAGATCGACCAGTTTACACCGAGTTATTGCCCTTGAATTAACGAAAACTTCTAGATTTTGTCTTGTCAACACAGTAGTGCCTCCATTTTGCATCCTACCTTTACCAAACCTTGTTAGATTGTTGATATGATGAAAGCTCGTGTAGGTTCTAAAACCAGTCGGATTGGATCAGTAACACCGGTTATGGCCATTGAATTATTGAAAAATATGTTAACATTTTCATGTCAACGTTCCAGCGCCTCCTATTTTCATCCGATCTTTACCAAACTACAAGATTATTAATATCAATGAAAGCTCGGACGAGTTCGAAAACAGCCAGATCGGACCAGTAACACAGGAGTTATTGCCCTTGAATTAACGAAAATTACTATATTTTGTCTTGTCAACACTCTAAACGCCTCCATTTGTCATTCGATCTTTGCCAAACTTTACCAGATTATTAATATCAATGAAAGCTCGAGCATATTGGGCCAGTAACACCAGAGTTATTGCCCTTGAATTATTTAAAAATATGTTAACTTTTGATTCAACACACTCGATTGTTTACCAAACTTTACCAGATTATTAATAGCAATGAAAGTTCCGAGGAGTTCGAAAACCGTAACATCGGATTTATTGCCCTTGAATTTTGCTATATTTTGTCTTGTCAACACTCTAATGCCTCCATTTGTCATCCGATCTTTACCAAACTTTACCAGATTGTTTAAATAAGGCCTTCATTTTGCCGTATTTCAGCTTCATTTTGCCGTATTTCAGCGAAACTTTGCAGGGATGATCAGTAAGTGATCTTTGGTGGAGTTAAGGCCCTTTACAGGTTTTAATACACAAACATTGTCCGGACTAGCTCTGCTGAACCTACGGCCGAATTTCAACGAAACTTGACAAGGATGATCAGTACCAAGCCAAGTTGTGCATATCATCACCGTGTTCCGGTTGAAAAAAAATTGACGGAGTTATGGTCCTTTACAGGTTTTAATACACAAACGTTGTCCGGACTAGTGTTGCTGAACCCCTGACCGATTTAAAACGAAACTGGCAAGGATGATCAGTATCAAGCCTAGTTGTGCATATCATCGTTGTGTTTTGGTTCAATGGTTTTGGCGGAGCTATAACACTTAAAGATTTTAGTACACTAACTTTGTACAGACTAGTTCTCTTGAACTCCTTGGCTGGATTTCAACGAAAATTGGCAAGAATGATCAGTACCAAGCCTAGTTGCGCAAGTTCTGCCATATTCCTGTTTAATGAATTTTGATAGAATTATGACCCCTTATACACAAACTTTATCCGGACTAGCTTTCCCGAACCTCTGGTTGGATTTCAATGAAATTTGGCAAGGTTGATCAGTATCAAGCCTAGTTGTGCATATCATCACCGTGCTTCGGTTGAACGAATTTTGGCGGAGTTATGGCCTTTAAATGTTTTACTGCAAAAACTTTGTCCGGACTTGTTTTCCTGAACCCCTGGCCGGATTTCAGAGAAACGTTGCAGAAACGTTGCAGTGATGATCAGCACTAAGCCTAATTGTGCATAGCATCACCGTGTGCCGGCTGAAAGCCTTTTGACGGCGTTATGGCCCTTTACAGGTGTTTATACTCAAACTTTGTCCGGACTAGTGCTGCTGAATCCCTGTCCGAATTTCAACGAAACTTGGCAAGGATGATCAGTATCAAGCCTATGTATATTGTCGTCGTGTTCCGGTTGAAAGCTTTTTGGCGGAGTTATGGCCCTTTAAATGTTTTAGTACACTAACTTTGTACAGACTAGTTCCCCTGAACCCCTTGGCTGGATTTCAACGAAACTTGGCAGGAATGATCAGTACCAAGCCTAGTTGCGCAATTCCTTGCCATGTTCCAGTTTAATGAATTTTGACAGAGTTATGGCCCCTTATATAAAAACTTTATCCGGACTAGTTTTCCCGAACCTCTGGATGGATTTCAATGAAACTTGGCAGGAATGATCAATACCAAGCCTGTTTGTGCATATCGTTGTCGTGTTCCAGTTGAATAATATGTGGTAGAGTTGTGGCCCTTTAAAGCGTTTTAATACAGAAACTTTGTCCGGACTAGTTCTCCTCATCCACCAAACTTGTCTTGTTCCGGTTGAATGATTTTTGGTGGAGATATGGCCCTCTAAAGTGTTTTAATACATAATGGAGACATCTGTTTTTACTAAAAACAACCCCTAGTTCTAATTTTAGTATGGTTATCTAGGGACTCGAGGAACAACAATTCCATAAAATGGCTTTTGAACGCCTTCATAAAGGGGCCACTCTAAAGGCGGTCAAAACCTATTTTATACAATTGTTGTGCCTCGAGTCCTTAAATAACTATACCAAATTAGAACTAGGGCTGCTTGTTTAAATTGTTAGCATGAGTCAATGTTTTATGTTTCTGTTGCGAGTGTTAGCCAGTAGAGCGTCCACAGGCCCTCTTGGGCCTCCTGTTTTCTATTAATAGTTTTAATTTTTTTTGTTATATTATATATTCAATTGATAGTATGCCTCCTATAAGTTTAACATAAGATATAACATATGATACATCTGCCCCTCCAATACTGATGATCGTTTGAGGCAATGTGTGGGACATGTTGCCTAGAAAGTGTATGGCAAAGCGATCGCTGGTGGTTTAAAACAGATTTTAGGGTCACCAAACCTTACTCTTATCATATATCACAGGAAAAATATCTAGGCATAAAATCCATATGTTTTACATATGTGATACGATAGGATTATTACTCTAGTAACTTGTTCTAAAAGTTTGTATCACCTTGAGTTGGTAAATGCCAGATCAGGATCGCACGAGAGGCGTAGCCTCGAGTGTGATCCTGATCTGGCTTTTACCCTACGAGAGGCTTTTACCCTACGAGAGGTGATACAAGCTTCAGAACAAGTTACTATAGTAATGATCCTTTTATTATATACCTCTTTATATATCATTAAAATAGAATACATGTATCATAAACAACAAATTAAAACAAAATTGTATAAAGTCAAATTAACTTAAAACCGTCAACAGGAAAGACATGAAAACATGTACATTACACGCGCATGAAAACATGTACATTACATTGCAACAACTACACCTGTGTGCATTACACATAACATTCTGGTGAATTTACCAACTGACATAATCTTAAATTAATTAATTAATCCACAATGTTCACAAACGCGCAAACAAACAGTCTGATAGTTCACTTTTCATGTTAAAACATCCATTGTTCTTAATGTATTACTAGCTGCGCAATCCCCAACATTCCAATCTGACATTTTCCAAAATCTATTTTTAGTAGCATACTGATAACCTGTAGTGTGATACGGATTGTTGTATTCTCCCATTTCTGCTCATGTGAGATAGGCATTTCCCTTATGTGAGATAACTCTATCTTACATGACATGTGACTTATGACGTCATGACGTTACGTCGACGTCGCCTTATTCTGGCGTTAAATCAGCAAAGTCATTGATTTTATGCTGTTAATAAACACATAATGGGAGAAAAATAATCCATCATGAGTGATCCATGTGAGATAGGGAAATCTTACCCTCGGGATCAGAATTGCAACCAGGCACTCGGCAGAGCCTCTTCCCTGGTTACAATTCTGACCCTTGGGTGAGATTTCTCTATCTCACATGGATACTCATGATGGATTCTTATATTCCATTCTAAGAAAATGAAGGTACTATGTATGTATTATTGATAGGTATATAATAAATATGTAGTCCACATAATATGTATTTCATATGAAAGTAACACATATGTAACACATATGAAAATATACTAAATAAAATTAAAAATTAAACATTAAAACATTTTCTACAATATTCTGCATTAGTTTTTAGGCCCCCGAATAAAATAGGTCTGTTTTTGGTATTTTTCCCCAAAAAATTAGGGTAATTCGGTAGGAAAATATATATATATATATATATATTTATTTTTTTCTAATTAATCCTTACTATACGAAATTCTAATCAAGATCATCAAAAGCATGTTTTCTTGAACATGTTATTTAATATGAGTGGTCCACAACACTTACATGCCTTAAAAACCTAAAAATACTTTATGTATTTTATGCATAATAGTTTCATATGAAATACATATGTATAGATTTCATATGCGGCACAGTTGTATTATTATAACATGAATATATGTGGTACATATGTGACACATATGTATCATTTACATATGTGGCACATATATAAATAACATGATTTATATATGAAAGAAACATGAAAATAATAAGAAAGTAACACATATGTGGCACATATCACAACATTTTTCCTTTGATATTGTATATGTACTTGCAATAACAAGGGGCAGAGTAAGTAAAGAAATCTCCGGCCGATTGTATTCTCTCCAACAAGGCTTCATTAATAGACAATATAAGTATAACACACAGATGCTGAAGTATATATGAATATGAAAACAAAAGCCTACAAAGCCAATTAACAAACCATTATGGGTACGACAATACAAGATATAAGACAAACATCAAACGCTACTTTCCTTTGAAGCTTTAGGTAGACGTCATATGGTACACACTCTCTCCGGTCATCACACAATCAGAGGAAAGAATAGCGGCGAACTGTAAATTGGTCGACCTCTAAACATGCAGTGAGTTGCAAAATGGTAGGAGTATAACCTCCTTTTATAAACATTCAAACTAGTTTAATACAGATTGTATAAAAGTGATTATGACTAAGGATCTTACGGAGTTCGTAATTCACGTCACCTTAATATATATGTATTATAGGTGTTCTGGCTCAAAACCCAAATCACCCCAAATAATCTAAAATCACCACACAAAATTTTTCAGTTTACTGAAAATTAAGTCAATTAAACTGGTTATTTAGCATGTCCCAGGCGCTAAATAACCCAAGATTTTAAGATTGAATTGTGAAAATGTTTTAAATTTGGATGTTTAAATTTTATTACAAAATAGAGGTTAAACTATAAATACTCAATACATCTAAATTTTAAACATTCTTTATTATAATCCTTATAATACCAATATTCGTTATATTTTCTAAGTGTTGAAGCACCGCATTTACAACAAATTTGAAATTGGGCAGTAGTACCCAATCCACAATTTAAACAAGGTAGAATTTTACAAGTTTTCATTCTATTTTTATGAACTTTACAATATTTTGAATTTTTAACAGATTTTTTGGTACAAATACCGTTGGAACTGATCTTTAGGAACTGACACGGAATCATTGCTTTATATTTATAGTAATAATTTTTTATATTAAATAAAAATATTTTTAGGTATAAAGAAAAGAGAAAAAATGTCTGACATGAAAGATACTATAAATAATTTATTATCCCTGTATAATACAGGTATAATAGATAAGGAATCACTAAATATGGCACTGAAATCATTAGGAGGTCAACCAACCAAAATTGAGGAAGAAATTGCATCACTTAGGAAAGAAGTTAAAGAAATTGCATCACTTAGGAAAGAAGTTAAAGAAATTGCATTAGTTAAGAAAACATTGGAATTACTTGAGGAAGAAAATAAAGTCTTCAAAACAAGGGCAACTACCAGCCAACCTTTTGAAGATAAAAAGATAGAACCAACTAGTAAATCTTTTGAAAGTTTTAAGAAAAGAAGAAAGCTTAAAAAACTTAAGAAAATGCAGGCTAAAAAAGAATTAAGTCAAAATGATAAATACAAAAAACAAATGGCTTAAGTAATCCAAGAGCTGCAAGAAAATCAAAAAGAAGAAAAAGAAGAAAAATTAAAACTAGTTGACAAACCAATGTGTGGCTATTTTAAAGCATACGAAATATCTGCCGGGAAATACAAAGACCCTCAAAAACTATTCCGTGATAAAAAATCCATTATTACAAAACAAATAAGCAAAGAGCTGACAAAGATGAATGGATTAAAGTTTCAATTAGGTCTTACTGTAAATTTATTTAAAGATGATGGTGATACCAAAAAATATACCACAGCAGTATTACACAGCGAGCAAAATGCAATCTTAAACTCTGAAAAAATAAATGAGTTGTACGATAAATCATCTGCAAATATACAAGAGAGCCTTGAAAGATTTACAAACACAGCATCCGGATTAGAAATTGATTACTGTGTTACGTTTTACTTAAATATTGCAAAGTACGAGCCGTTAAAAGGTTCTTTATATATTCCTTTACCCAAAGCAGTAGCTGATAAGAAAGCAATTATAAATGTGAAAAACAATGATGATCAGTGTTTGTTTCATGCAATAAATTCAGCTTTAAATCCAGCTAAAAAGAATTCTGATAGATTATCAAATTATCCTAGTACAGAGTTCTTAAAAAAAGAGGGTATTGATTTTCCCACTCCAATTTCTCAAATTTCCAAAGTAGAGAAACAAAACAACCTTGCTATCAACGTTATTGGATATACCATAATAGGAAAAAATAAAAAGGTATCTGTTTTTCCATATAAAATATCAGAACAACCAAAAGATACCGAGCGAATTAATTTGATCTTAATATCTGAAGACACTGAGGTTGAATCAGAGAACGAAGATGATCCAAATAATGAAGAAGGAATTATAGATGACAATTATAACCCTGATGATTATTCCAACGAACCAAAAACAATAACAACAAAATATTACTATTGCTGGATTAAAAATCTAAATAGATTACTTTATGATCAAAACAAATATCACGGTAAAACTTATTTCTGCGATCGTTGTCTTTACGGCTTTTCAAGAGAAGATCTACTTACAAAACACAAAGAAGACTGTGATGGTATTAACAAAAATTCTTGCAGAATAGAAATGCCAAAAGAAGGTAAAAATACTGTAAAATTTAAAAATCATCAAAATCAAATGTCTGTGCCTTATGCAATATATGCTGATTTTGAAAGTATAGTCAAACCAGAATCAATTAAATTTGGAAAGAAATCTGAAATTACAAATGTACACGAAGCTTGTGGGTTTGGATACCAGGTTGTCAGATATGATGGCAAAGCTGAAGAACCTGTTATTTACAGAGGTGAAGATGCTGTTGAAAAGTTTTTAAATTATTTGGAATGTGAAAAGAGCAAGATCAATAATATATTTGCTCACCCGAAACCATTAATCATGACACAGCAGAATGAAATAGATTATGAAAAAGCAACACACTGCTGGATATGTGAAAATATAATAAATAATGATAAGAACTGCAAAGTAAAAGATCATTGTCATTTTACAGGAAAATACAGAGGTGCAGCACATAAAAACTGCAACCTAAAACTAAAAATAAAACCAAATAAAACAATAATCCCTGTTGTATTTCACAACCTCAAAGGATATGATAGTCATTTTATAATGCAAAAAATACATAAAATGACAGGTAATATTACATGCATTCCAAACAACGCTGAAAAGTATATTTCATTTAGTGCCGGACAACTTAGATTCTTGGATAGCTTTCAGTTTATGGCTTCGTCTCTGGAAAAATTGGTTAAAGCAACAGCCAAATCTGATTTCCAAATTACCAAATATCAGTTTGGAGAACAAACAGATTTACTTTTACGAAAAGGTGTTTATCCATACGAATATATGGACAGTATGGAAAGATTCAAGGAAACGCAATTACCGCCTATAGAAAAGTTTTACAGTAGTCTTTCAGATGAAAGTATAAGTTCCAAAGATTACGAATATGCTCAAAAAATATGGAAAGAGTTTAACTGTAAAACTCTTGGAGACTATCATGATTTATATCTAAAAACTGATGTAACTTTGTTAGCAGATGTGTTTCAAACTTTTAGAAAAACATGTATGAGTGCATACAAACTTGATGCTTTACATTACTATACAGCACCTGGATTATCTTGGGATGCTTTACTTAAACATTCAAAAATAGATTTAGAACTTTTGACAGACATTGACAAGCACTTATTTATAGAAAAAGGAATGCGTGGTGGAATTAGTATGGTATCAAAACGATATGCCAAAGCAAACAATCCACATGTAGTTGATTATAACCCTAACGAGGAAAACAACTTTTTAATGTATTTTGATGCAAATAATCTTTATGGATGGGCAATGAGTCAGCCACTTCCATATTCTGGCTTTAAGTGGGTGGAAACGTTGCCAGAACCAAAAGAAGGAAAAGGATATATTTTAGAAATAGATTTGGAATATCCTAAAGAACTTCATGAAGCTCACAATGACTATCCGCTTGCACCGGAAAGATTAGCAGTAAAAAAAGAATGGTTGTCTAAATACCAAACAGATTTATTAGAAAATAATAGCATGATAAATACAGAACAACTAGTTCCCAATCTTAAGGACAAAGAAAAATATGTGATACATTACAAAAACCTGCAACTGTATTTATCTTTAGGCATGAAACTAAAAAAAGTACACAGAGTATTAGAATTTAATGAAAAACCATGGATGAAATCATATATTTGCTTAAATACAGAACTTAGAAAAAAAGCTAAATCACAATTTGAAAAAGATTTTTACAAACTTATGAACAACTCCGTGTTTGGCAAGACAATGGAAAATCTACGCAAGCGGACTGATATAAAACTAGTCAAAACTAACGGCTCTGAAAATGAAAAGATAAGAAAAATAATAGCCAAACCCAACTTTAACAGGCGTATAAAATTTTCAGATGAATTATCAGCAGTACATGTAAGCAAAACAAAATTAACATTAAACAAACCAATCTATGTTGGGATGTCAGTATTGGATTTATCAAAGTATATGATGTATGATTGGTATTATAATACTTTGAAAAAAAGGTATGGAGATAACTGTACTTTATTATACACAGACACTGACAGCTTGCTTGTAAACATCAAAACAGATGATGCATACAAAGATATGGTTGAAATGAAAGACGAATATGACTTAAGTGATTATCCGAAATACCATCCAATGCATGATGATACAAACAAAAAAGTATTAGGTAAAATGAAAGACGAATGTAATGGTGTTGCTATAGCTGAGTATGTTGGATTAAGACCTAAACTATATTCTGTTTTGAGAGCGGATGAGCAGATGATTGAAAAAGTAATAGATAAAATGAAAGATGAATGTCCTGGTGTTCCGATAGTTGAGTATATTGAATCAAGACCCAAACTATATTCTATTTTGGGAGGGGATGTGCAGATGATTGAGAAAGTAACAAACAAAATAAAAGATGAATGTGTTCCTATAGTTGAATCCAAACTATGTTCTATTTTGGGAGCGGATGAGCAGACGATTGAAAAAGTAGTAGATACAATAACAAATCAAACAAAAGATGATGGTGAGTCTATAGCTGAGTATATATCTAGGAATATTGGATTAAGACCCAAACTATATTCGATGTTTAGAGCGGATGTGCAAAATGTTAAGAAAGATGAAAATATTGGATTAAAATCCAAACAAGATTCTATTTTGAAAGTGAATGAGCAGATTATTAAAAAAGCAAAGGGTGTAAAAGAATATATAACCAAAAAACAAACAAACTTTGAGAACTACAAGGATGCATTGTTTAGCAAGAAAAAATACACCCATAAAATGAATATGATGCGATCAATGAAGCATCAAATATATGGCATTACAGTAAACAAAGTTACATTATCACCATTTTACTCAAAAAGATACATCCGAGAAGATGGAATTACAACTGATGCACACGGTTTCTACAAAAACTTATGAATTTGGGTATCAGCAGGAACAATAAGTAATTCTTCTTTGACAAATCCTCTCTGTGGCGCTGGTAATTTCAAATAATAAACTCTTATACCTTGCGTCACCATATAAATTTTAATCTTGTGAATATCTACACTCCACATTGGATCAGTTGCTCTGCGTCTTCCACCTTCTTGTTCCCCGGGTTGATATAAATATCTTAAACTAGCATTTATACAGATAGGATCTTCTTTTAATGTTTTTGTTTCAACAGGAGGAGGCCTCTTTTGTCTCCGCATTTATGGCTTTAACAACTTCTGGTAATCTCTTTACCCATTCTCTATTACGTTTTTGCGAATCTATTTCCTTAGCATACTGATAACCAAACAATCTCTCAGCTAATGTTCTGTTAAATCTTTCCACTAAAGCTTGGTCTCTGTGTATTTCTGTTCTGCCCCGTCTGATATTTACTTTGTGTTTTGACATCAACTGTGATACTGCACCCATAAATTCTCTGCCTGGATCCACTTGTAATAACTTTGGATATTTCAAATGCCGACTGTATATTTTTTCAAATGTTTTAGCAACTTCTTTACTATCCTTGGAAGTTAGTGGCTCTGCTTCTTTATATCTACTTGCAATATCAACCACAGTCAATGCATATTTATATGTTTTGCGTCCACGACCAAAGCCAAAAGTATCATGCGGTAAAAATAACAAATCAGCTTGATGCACTCCATTCTTAGTAGAAACATCAAACCTGGGTCTAACTATTTTCTTTGGTGCGGGTAAATAAATCTGCCACACAGCTTGTTTCTTTAAAAATTCTAATGCCTTTTTTTCACTGACACCAGCCTCTTTTGCTAATTTTTTAACTGCTGTGTAACCTCTCCAAAATCCTTTTGGGCTGTAATAAATCTTTTCCATTTTTTCTACTAAAGATTAAACTTTATATAACTATAAAGAAAAAATGGAAATCACAACTGCACAATTTGATGAACTGCTCGAAGAGCAAAATCAAAATAGCACAAAGAAATGGACAGACTTGGAACTAAATAAAATATACACTATTACAGATACGAAAATAGTAGAAACTGAATATGGTCCATCCATGGTATTGACATTATTAGACAACGGTGAAGTATGGGCGCCTGGTCATCTAAAAGATAAATTAGAGAAGAGTGCTAAACCACCATATTATATGCGACCACTTGGATTGAAACCATGTAAAAACAACAACAAAAATAGGTATCATGCATATGACTTAGTCTTTTCAAAGTAAACATACTTAGTCATTCCAAATCTAAAGTAATTATAGTTTTAAACTAATTTTTTTTATGAACTCAATTTATACGCCACAAATCCAGTTGCAGCCATGCCCACCACAATAAACGTAATTTCTCTATTCTGTTGATCCGGAGATGGTGTATAAAAATCACTCAACTTGGGCTCCGGTTCCAAAAGCAAATGTTTGCCAGTTATGTAATAATACTGTTTCATAGCTTGGTCTACATCATCAAAAGTCTGCTTTGCATGATGCTCTTTTTGTAGTTGCTTATTAATAAAATCTAATCTCTCTGTTCTTTTTTTATTCCACTCCGCTTGTGCTGCGTTTAATTGTTCCAGGGCTTTGTCATGCCTTTGTCTTTCCTCATCTGAATGACTTCCCATTTTTGAAAAGAAATAATTTGAACCGCTAAATGCTAATGCATTTGTTAATGCGCCACCTATCATCATTGCTACTGCACTTGCCATTTTTTTATATATATATTTGTTTTAAATTATTTCATAATATCCGCAGGAATAGTACCTTGCTTAATCAACATATCCCTCGTAGCCATTGCTAACATTATATCCACAGACAGCATCCCAAAATCTGTCATATTAAAATCCACTTTAGGGGCTGGTCTTTTTAGTAGTTTTCTGCCAATCTCAGAATATCCAACAGTTAGAAGTGTTTCCACTCCTGCATGATACATCATATTTACAATTTGTTTTCCGTCAATACTTGCTGCCATTTTTTTATATTATTTTTATATTATTTTTTTAAATAAATTATTAAAAACAATCAAACGGGTCTTTTGGTGCAACACGAACAGCAGCTTGCACAGGTTGCGTAGCAGGTTGCGTAGCAGATTTCTTGTTATAAATATACAAACCCAACCCAGCAATGCCTAATAAAACCACATACGTGGGAATATAATTTTTGTATACGTTTATTTTGATTTTTTCTGGTTCTTCTTCATCTATTGTTATTTTTGTTATTTGATTTGCATCATCTTGCTTTGCATCTTGAAGCAAACGCTTTGCCTTTCTTGCCGCTGCTCCTTTTTTTCCAGCTTCTATTCTTTTTGGATTTTTTACTTTTTGTTGTTCAACAGGTTGTGTAACAACAGGTATAACTTTACTCTCTTGGTTCTCCATTTATATTATCTATATTTTTATTTTTATTAAAATCAATAAGTCTAACAGTTGTCAGTATTGCTGTAAATGGTGCTAAGCACATTCCATACCTGTAATACAACTCACAACAAGCGCTTGTCAAAGCATGATTAATAAATGGGTCTTACTCCAAATCTTCTATCAGCTTTGGTGGATTGGTTACATTAAAATATTTTGATACTCCCATCACATACAAGTTAATAAAAGAATTGCCTAAAGTTTTAGTCATGCTTGCCCCAAGCCTTGCTTCATATCTGCAGTAAAGTTTGTTAATTTCATCCGGTGGCATGCCATCTATATTCGTAAGTTGTATGTCCTTACCCAAATATTGACGACTACCACCGCCAGCCACTATGGCTGATAATCTTTCTTTTTTTGTTTCTTGTTGCTTTGATTCATCTGGTTCCGTCTGTTCCGAATTATTTTGTAATAGTTCTTCCGCATTCATTTTTATATTATTAATCTTATTTTTTATCTTGAAATAAATATAAAATACAAAACAACTAACTGCGATATTCATGCAACTAGTAATTGTTAGTATTGTTAATAGCATTGTTATTAACATTGTTATTTTTTCTATTAACATTATTAATTTGCTGCAAGCATTGCTATTAACATTGCTACTTTGCTATGAGCATTGCTATTAGCAATACTATATTCATGGTCAGTATTGCTATTAACATTGCTACTTTGCTGTTAGTATTACTATTAGCAACAGTTGTAAAAAAAGGTATTATACCTGCGGATATTATAAAATAAATATATTTTGTAATAATAAAAAAATATTATATAAAAATGGATTTGAAAATAACAGACGGTGAGATTAGTGATTATAACAAAAATAAAATAGCACTGGATGTTATGACAAGAGATGACGTAAAATGTTGTATATGTGTTTCAGAAAGTGATTTTTTACAAACGTACGAAAAAGGTGCACAGGAAACGCCTGTAATTTCTGTGACAAAGAATGGCGTAGAATATTTTATATGTCAGCCAAGAGGGTATGTTTTACAAGCCCCGGAAAACATTAGTAGTGCTGTTGTACCGATATTGGCTAGTGCATTGAGTGTATGGGTTATATGGGACACTCTAGTTTTTATTTTTGAAAAAATTATTCAACCCAATAACCAGTTGGTTGGTCAGTCCTCAAAATTAACTTCGAATATTTAGTCTTAGCTAAAGCTTTTCTTATTCTGGTTCTCTCCTCCAACGTCGGAATAACATCATTTTCTCTCAAACAATTTTCATAACTATCTCTGTCCTTGGTGTAAAATATACACAACCATTTTGCTTGCTCTCTCAAATCTTTCAATACAGAATTATATCTCTGTGATATAGCCCACACTGATTGTTTAGCGTGACGACCAGAGAATGCCAACTCTGATAACATATCTTTTTTCTTTGTTAATTCTTTTGTGGCTGAGCAATCGTCAATAATGTATAATGTGGGCTGGCCAGCATATCTTTTGAAAAATAAACGCAACAGTTCTTGTAACATTTCTTTACCGTTGCTCACGGGATTGACAATTATTATTTTTTTATCTTTTGGGTTTTTCACATCTCCTATCCAGGATCAATTTTTATAAGCCTCGTTCCACTCTATGGTTGGACACAATATAATTATATGTTTAAAAACTCCAACATACTCTTGTTCAAGTATGTCAAGAACAAACTCTGTTTTACCACAGCCTGTCTGACCACAAATAATGGCACTGTGTGAATATTTAGGATATTTTTGTTGTAAACTAGTATCGTACTTCTTTGAATCTTCCATCTTCGAAATTGATTTGCGCATCTTGTATTATATATATATAAATATTTAAAGTTTGATCTGCATCTGCTTTTTTATTTATTAGTAACGTTATACCTTCAATGCCGTTTTCTATTCTTCTTCCACTGCCGTATAATAAATTGTCCTCACATGTTCTAAGGTCAAGCCAATAAGCATATGATTTTGTCAAATAAGTCTCAAGAGAAACATTGGTAAAGTTTAAGTCCCTCGCTGCTATTTCTGTCTCTTTGTTTCTTTTTGATGTTAAAGCAAAATATTTGTTGATTTCATCCCAATGTTGATATGCCTTCATGCCCTGACTATACAACTGATTTGGTACTCCCTCTATTGTCATTTCAACCTTTTCAATCTTTGGGTTGTAATAGGTTTCTGCGCTTGTTGTTTCTGGGTTTTCAAACAGCATTAGAATACCTTTCATGCTCTGTGCTGGTACATTAATGTTGATATTCCAAAGTGTTTCAGATTTGTTTGCTATTATTTTTCTATGTCGCAAGATACGATCATACATAAATACTATCTTACCATTGATTTGCTGTCTTATTTGTCTGGATAATTCAACATCACTAACCGTATCAAATTCCAAGCAGATATTTTTTATTACATAAGATGCATCAGCATCAGTGCTTTTGATAACTTTGTTATAATCGTTAAACGTTAATTCATATTCTAACCTATCACCAAGCCCCGCTTGATAAAATGGCATATGACTTTCTAACATTTCAAAGTCCAGTGGAATACAAAATCGATTTCCATAAGCTGCTGCTATAGCTTCATCTCCGGTGTCTGAGGAAGCATCTCCCGCGCTAACTCTATGTTTTAGCATGTTTGATTTACCAATACCTTGGTAAGCTGTGTTTAATCGTTCAGTAGGGCTTTTCCATAAATCTACATAACAATGATATATATCACTGTCATCTATTGACATGACTTCATTGCCACTTATTCTTATTGTCATTTTTTTCACAATTGTTCTACCCAGATTTTGAAATAGAGTAGCGTTGGCGTCTGTTCTGCTTTTAAGTTCTATTTCAAAGGCAAGACGAGCAGTACGTGGAACTATCACATCATTAGTACTTAGATTGGGAAATCTTACAAGCAGTTGCTGGTTTTGGTCTATTGTTGAGGGATTATTAGTTATTACTACACTTGTGCGGATGCCTTTGGCACCATGAGGTTCTCTTAGTTTTCTATGAGGGCTGAGTTTGTTTCCGTAAGCCGACATTGTTTTTATTTTTTAAATATATTTTTTAAAATTAAATAAAATAAACAATGGCTGAGGGTGGATTTGAAAATCCTATGTTTAATGTTGAAGATATTGAAGATATGGATGAAGATGCCTTGGATAAATTACTTGAAGACAAATTTATACAACCTGACCCAGAATTCCAGAGACAAATTGTAAATGAAAATAACTATATTGATCATCTTCAAGGGGATGATAAAACAGAAGAACAGCTTACACAAAAAAAGTGGTTAGTAGATCAATTTTTTACTGAAGTTAATGCTGAAATCAGCGGAATTGATTATAAAAATGGTTTTAGAGTGGTTGAGGACAAAATCGGTAGAACAATGTTATATGCAGTTCGGTTGGGGACGGATGATGTTCCACTTACCTATTATAAGGGAAATAATCCAGAAAAACCAATGAAGTTTTATAAGCTGGACACTTTAATTGACAAATATGGTATTGATTTTATCAGAGATACTTTAAAAAATTATGATTTATTAGTTCCACGTGAAAGAATTGCTCGGGGTAGGGCAGAATTTGCAACCTTGACAAAAATAAAAAATACCCTCACAAAAGCAGGAGAAGATATACCAATGCAAACTTTTTCAACAACTGAAGATGTACAAAATACAGTAGATGAGGTAAATATAATTGAGAGTAATTTGAGTAATATAATAGATGAAACTCATCCTAAAACTGTTGTTCAAACACAAGGTCCAACAATGCGAGAGATACGAGGTTTAGATAAGGTATTGCAAAGCTTTCGCGGAGAACTTACTAATAATCTTTCAAAGCTCACTGAGCTTGATAAAGACATAACAAAAGAAAAACAAAAATTAGAACAAGTTAGCACCCCCGGGCAGGAGGATGAGTTTCAACAAGAGCGCCTACGTGACAGAATAAAAAACTTAGAAGATGAAAGAAGTGCACGACTTGAAGCGGCGAGTAAAAACAAAGAAGCATTACGCAGTCAAATAAACAGAATAAAAGTAACAATAAATAAGGTGTTAAAAGAAGACACAACATTGGGTAAGAAGATCAAAACCTTGTTTAGGGAGCAAGGTATCACTATTGTTAGTATTTTGACTGCCTTTGGTATGATTATTGGGGTATTAGTTGATGCCATTATTCCTACAACAGGAGGGGGGACTGCACCTGTTCCGACTCCAAAACCTGATCCATCAAGTGTAAAAGACTGGATAAAAAAACAACTATTTAATCTTGGTAAACTTCTTGCCAACCTAGCTGGTAAAGCTGCTGCAGCACTTCCAGGAGTTATTGGTGCAATAGTATCATGGCTTTTATCTGCAACAGGTAATGTTATTAATTGGCTTGGTAACAATCTATGGGCTTTGCTTGTGTTTGTTTCCGGTTTGTTGTATGTGGCAGCCAAAGAGTGGTTTAGTAAATCTCGTAAATAAGTAATGCAGCAAGACCTATTACTATAGTACCAACAATTATAGTTGTTTTGTTATCTTCGTGTTCAATCGCTATTTTTTTGTATTTCTGGTGGGTTATGTTCCACAGTTTTATGTATTGATTTATCAGAATGTTCTGGTAAAAATTTCTTTGTTGTGGTGCCTTGAAAAGGTTGAATATTTTTTGGTGGCACTGGTTTTACATTTACATCATTATTCAATCCTAATGCTTGTGCATCGGTTGCTATTACAATTTCATTATTGTAGTCTTGTATTATTCCGATTCTTAATTCCATGTCACTCGGAGACATGTACAATCCACTTCCATATACAAAATTTACTTTACTTCTTGCATATTTTAAGGTGTTTTCATATCTTGAAATTTGACTGGGCAAGTCGATGGGGCTATTTATTGCGTCCTCTATATTTGCTAAAAATTGTTTCTGTGCATCAAATGCCGTTCCAGTTCCAAGTATATCAGTTCTTGTTTGTGATTGTGAGCCAAGGATTGCCCAGCAGTATGTTCTTATGCTGTCATTGATTCTTTCTACTCCAGCTCTTGTAAATCCAGATGAACAATCTAGTATAAAAGTAGACCAGCTGTTGTCTGCTTCAGATCCTTGTGCAATGTAATCAATATGATATGTTTTATCACTTTCATAGACTGTAAAACTCATCGTTTTGTTGTCGTATACAGTATTTACCAAAGGATGATAACCAATATTTGTCCAGTAATTATAAATTGTTCCTAGACCATTATTATAGCTTTGTTTCTGTCTCCAGTCCGAATTTAAGTCAACGTTAAACTCCTTGCATATTCTTTCGTATGCGTTTCGGTTATATGTGTTATTAAAAGCATTCCAATTTGAGTCTTGCGGCAATGCTACACTCATCTCAAATAATATTTTTCTGACTTGGTAATAGACATGAAATCGAAATAACGATCCAACCAAAGTATCAGCTTTTAGATGATTGTTAAAATCAATGCCACATCCAGTTGTCGCACACCAAATAGCAAAGTTTAACTGATTCTGCCAAAATAACATCCAATCTGTTCCCCAGCGTTGGACTATAGCATCTGATTTGACGTATGAAAGTTTGTATTTTTCAAAGACATTGGGAAATGATGCTTTAAAGTCTTTACCGTCTGATGTAATGACTATGTTTTGATTTATTATATCTAGCACTTTCTTGCTAAAAGTATTTAAATATTGAGCATCCGGGTTATATTTGAATTCTTTAGAAATCATTTTTATTTGTGTTTTTATAAATATATATTAAAAAAAATGTTTCATACAATTTCAAACATAGACAACTCTATTAATTTACAACAGTATATCGATAATAGAGATGGAACTAAGCGCGTTGGATTAAAAAGTTTTATATACACTATCGGTTGGTATAATATTATTCATGAAACCATAAAGACACGAAACCCAGATAAAAGAGAACATTTACCAAATGGACTCTATAACTTTGAAGACCTGATAAAAGTTTTTAAAATTTTAAATAAAAATATTACCCTAACCATTTATGCGCAAGGTGCTGAAGCCATTTTAGAAACGTCAATAGAGACACGAATATCAAGCGGTCTTTCAAAAATGTTGAGATTCAAGGATAGAAAATGGTTGACAGGTATTACTTTAGGAGATTACCCAATTGATTTAGCTCCTTATAAACAGCTATATGTTCATCTAAAACAAGTTAATACGAGTAGTAATTATTTCAATGGTGCACCAAGCACTATTATAGGTGTTGTACCTGTAGTAAATAAGCAGTTTGGAGATATAGTAAATACAAGTTTTTATTCTGAATATCACTGTCTTATGAATGGTGCAATTACTGAATTGAAAATAGAAGTTAGAGATGAGTATGGCAACAAAATAGATAATCACGGTTTGCCTATGAGTTGTGTTTTAGAAATTATTTAAAAAATATATTTTTTATAAAAAAACAATGAGTATATTTGGACCACCAACAAGCCCTAAAAAAACAGAAGACTTAGAGGCTTTGATAGATATTGTTTCAATTTTACATAGGCGAGTTTTGCCTTTTGTTGACCAGTTTAATCATTTGAAAGATAGAGTTGATAATCTTAAATATGGGATTATAACAATATTTGCAGAGGCTAAGGGCCCACTTGTGTTGAATAGAATACTCTCATTTGGTAATGGTGGGGCAGAATCAAATGTAGGGCATGTAATGACACGCCGTGGACGGATTATGGGAATAGGTTTAGCAAGTGACCGATTAGTTGGTGACGTAACTGTAATAGTTTCTGTCAATGGTGTTGAACAACCAAATTATGGTATAACGCTTCACATCATTCCACGCAATCATGATAACTTTGATAAACCTTTAGAGATTGGTGCTGGTTCTGTTGTTAACTTTGTATGCAAGGTTGTTAACGCTACAGCTGTAAATACGGTGGCATCATTATTAATTGAATTAATTTAATTTTTTATTTATTAATAAAAAAATGAAGCAACCAACAGCACCAAGTATATATCCTGAGTTGCCAGTGGAAGACGGACAAAATTATAGATTACAAAATATTTCAGAAATTGAAAAAAAGTTAATTACAGAACGAGATATACGTCAGTCACTTTATAAAAAATATAAACGTGGTATTAATATTACAGATGGAATTGACACTACCTTAATATCTGCAGGTGTTATTATGGCTGGGATTGGATTTGTTATTCCAGTTTTGTTACCTTTGGAAATAGCAGCAATAGTATGTGGAGCTACAGGTGTTTGTGTTAATTTTATCAGACGCAAGCTTAATGCAAAAGCTCAAAAACATCATGAAATAAAAACTTTGGCAGAGGCTAAGTTAAATAGCATAAAGCAGTTAATATCAAAAGCGTTGAGTGATGCACAAATATCTGATCAAGAGTTTAAGATGATTTTAGATGAGTTAGATAAATATTATAGTTTAAAAGAAGACACCAAACAAAAAAAGGCTAAAATAAGTGAAGCTCAAAAAAAAGAACTAGTAGAGCAGGGAAGAAAGGAAGCAATGGCAACCTTACAAAAAAGTCTAAAAAGTGTGTAATAAATTGTTTTAGTAATGTGTATGAGTACGATCCACCACCTTTGTATTCAACCTAAGTTTTAATGTTTAACCTCTATTTTACAATAAAATTTAAACATCCAAATTTAAAACATTTTCACAATTCAATCTTAAAATCTTGGGTTATTTAGCGCCTGGGACATGCGTAATAACCAGTTTAATTGACTTAATTTTCAGTAAACTGAAAAATTTTGTGTGGTGATTTTAGATTATTTGGGGTGATTTGGGTTTTGAGCCAGAACACCTATAATACATATATATCCTTAGAAGACAGGTTGGGCTAGTCCTTGTCACAGAAGAGTTTTACTTTTATATTTTAAAAGTAGATCAGGGTTACGATAATAAAACTTTGCAAAGGTTTTCCGAAGTTTATGGTAACGGTAGCCCTAATGGAGTAGTTTGTTTTTAGTTATACAAAGATTACGAATATTAAAGTTTTCAACTTCTACAAATCAGTAGTGTTATTACTAACTGGTCCTTTGGGATCATTAAGCCCATTCTTTGTGGCTTTAATGTAAAGAACATCGCTTAAGCCGGTGCTACGAGGCGTGAGATGTGTTGCAACTTACATTACCTGTCATGAACAGACTCAATAAAACCGAATCTGCTACTTTTATCTCTCGTTGGTGTTTGTTGCTTCCAAGAGATCCCCTTTTCATTATTTATTGACATTCACACTAGCGTTTGTTTAGTGCTGTCTGGCGGCCGTAACAAGTTGCCCCGACTACAAATCAGTAGTGTTATTACTTACTGGTCCTTTAATATCATCAAGCCCATTATTTGTGGCTTTAGTAGAATATTGCTTACGCCGGTGCTAGGAGGCGTTAGAGGTGTTGCATCTTACGTTACCTGTCATGAACAGACTCAATTCTGCTACTTTTATCTCTTGTTTGTGTTTGTTGCTTCCAAGAGATCCCCGTTTCATTATTTATTCACAATAATCTCTTAAAAATGAATAAGTTGAGCAATAGAGGTCGTACAAGATATTTCTCGGGGAACAACCCCATGTAATTAAGTAGGGATGATTAACAACATCACTTAAAATCATCACTCGTGTCATAGATTTTGCTAATTATTTCTCCATTATCAATGTAAGGCTGGTAATCGAGAAGAGAATCGACAGTGTCAGAAATATTGGCTTTGTTAATTTGAAGTTCGTTTTGATAGATGGAGTTGGGCTCCAACTGGTATTCGAACCCGCATCGGTGAAAGGCGATGATGTTTCAAACACTGCGTCTTTACTATTTCTGTATCACGGTATATAGAATGAAATATATATTTGACATTATTTACTTAGATAATAAGTGATCCGATGTAGAGATACAAGTGGTGTTCTTCTTATCGGGCCATTTCTTACACCGGAGATATTTTCATTCAAACCCGATCCTCATTTCTATCAAATGTATCATGTAAATTCGTTTTAACTAAAATATACAATATGTGCTAATTTTTAGGTGCCGAAGCCAGTCTAGTAACATATGCATATTATTGTCTATTATTATGTTTTGGAGAGTGGCTTGTTCAAATTAGCTGTCACTGCATTTTTTTATAAATTTAAATAATGATATATCTCTCGGAATTGATTCATTTGTTAAACCTCGGGACGATCATTCGTAAACATTCAATTTTCGATATTTATAAAATGATTCATGCCAACTATACCTGATATTGGCTGAGCAGTTGCAGAATTAAAGAATGTATTTTTTTGTTTTCTCCAGAATTCTTTGGAGTTACTTCTGTCTTTTGAAATGTATAACAGAAAATATTTCAAAATGTTTTATGACATTTGCCTAGATAAATCTCATGTCTGCTATGTCGTTTATCTTGTTTATGCATGCGTTGTTTTGTTTTGTCATTAATAAGATCCTATCACACACACTGCATTGTTCTCTTATAGAGAGTTGACAAATGACCTTCTTTAATATTCTTTAACATTCGCTTGTAAAACAGTTTTGCTATTTATGTTTAATTGATGTTTTTCTTTACTATTACTTATTTATTATCTTTTATTGCATTTTTAAACTGGTCAGGTGTGAATTTTTTTCCCAGGTATTTCGAGAATTAATCCAAATTTGGTCAAGGTTGGTATAGAACACACGATCCCTGAATTTCTTAACCGATGTGATAACCATTACAACACGGCGACACCTAAGTATGCCATGAGTTGACGCACGACTTTACAATAGCTTCTATAAAAATCGTAATCTGTACATACTTCCTAATCTAAATGAATGAATGAATGAATAGTGTTTTACGGCACGTCGACACATAAATAGTTCATATTTTGCGCAAATCCAAATCTAAAAAAACGCATACTATTCTGGAATCGAAATGTTTGAAACCATCTTGTCACAGAGATCCTTGTTATTTTTTATTGCTATTGATTGTTCTGATAACCTTATTATAATGCTACGATTAATCAAATAATTTAATATCGTTTCCCTGTTTTGCCATAAAAATGTCAAAATTGACGTACAGAAATATCAGTATCAAACCAAATGAAGCCGTATCTGAGAATGTTAAACGTATTAAACACACCGTTTCGTTTAATGATAGTAATAAGGAACGTATAAAATCGAACACGAGTTTCTCTCTGGATAAAGAAATAACGATGTATATTGGTATTCAGACATCTGATACTGTGTTCTGTCCGAGAATGTTATACCATGCTTCCTTTATATAACTGACAAGTTGACACGTAGAAAAGTCATTTTAAGAATGTTAGTTTTTGAATTCATAAAGCGTATGCATGCCATGTTCATACAAACATAGGCAACATAAACATGACAATGATCGAACCTCGTGTGTCTAACATAACGGTAGCAGAGCTGACAATACCGCCTGTCAGTGGCAAAAAGGCCACTGTAGGTTTATTTCAGGTTCTAGGGTGCACCAGACTTCAACTTGGTCCTATTGTCATCCCAATGAAAGGAATCCTCGCCCAGTTATATCGCCTAACAAACTTGGCAAAATTAATAGGCAATATAAGTATATCACAAAGATGCTCATATTTATATGAATATAAAAAGACCAAGACAGTCACAAAGGCGTTAAGGGCACGGCAAGATAATATAG